>CAKXYN010000651.1:0-34774 GCA_935064755.1 Tragelaphus eurycerus | reverse complement strand
GGTTGCCTGACATGGGATCTCAGGGGCAGTGCTATCAACCCAGGGACAATGCTGTGACTCTTAGTTGAATTAAGTCTGATTTGTTTATTTTTGTTTTTATTTCCAATACTCTAGGATGTGGGTCAAAGAGGATCGTGCTGTGATGTATGTCAAAGAGTGTACTGCCTATGTTTTCCTCTAAGAGTTGTATGGATTCTGCCCTTCATTTAAGTCATTAATCCACTTTGAGTTTATTTTGTGTTCTGTATTGGGAAGGGTTCTAGTGTCATCCTTTTACCTGTAGCTTCCAATGATCTTCCAATTAAAAATAAATGTTTCTAAAATGGCAATGACCAAGTCAGTTGAACACAAGAGCAATCTTCTTCAAAAGATACTTGCTAATAATGGACATAGAATTTCTCAACAGTCAAAATGATCTGTTTTTTCTAAAATTAGGGTTTTTTTTTTTTTTTTTTTTATGCACAGCTGTTTGCTGAGCTGTTCTGTTTTGTTTTGTTTTTGGCTGTGCTGGGTCTTAATTTCGGCTTGGGAGATCTAGTTCCCGGATCAAGGATCAAACTCAGGCCCCCGGCATTGGGAGTGCAGAGTCCTATCCCCTAGACCAAAGTTCCCCCTAAAATTAGGGTCTTGAGTCAAGTTATCATGCTGGCAGGACTCCAGCTCAGCAGATCACCGAGGTTCTCTTAAACTATGGTGCATGTTTAGAAATCTCAGGCTCCAGCATTCATTCTGGAAACTTAGAGTTGTCTACAACGTGGAAACCAAAACTAGACATGATTCCTATCTTAAACTGCTTTCAGTTGAGTGAGGAGCAGGTTAAAGAAAAAAATCCTCTGCCCTGTCTGTAGTCCCACTAGCCTGGACCCAGAGATGTGGAATGGGGGATCAGACCAGAAGTAGAGAGCTGACACAGTTACCACCAGGGAAGTAAAACCTGCTTGGATACTTTCCTTTCACTGTTCAGATTCCCTTTTGTTTTTTCATCTCCCTCTCCCTTGCAATGCCCTGTTCAGTGAAGTCCCAGTGCTCAGGTGTCCAATACCCAGTGTGCAGGACTCTAGGTTGTTTGGAGGAAATCTGTGTTTACCTTCTGGTGAGTGTTCAGACATCCCTCCTGTTAAATAAGGATGGGGACTACATCCTCCAGGAATAGTAAAACCATTATAACTATTGAATTCTGCATTTTTATAGTTGTGCCTATAAATTTTTGAATGAAAATGATTCAGTGTTTATGCCACATCTCCTAGACTGCTGCTGCTAAGTCACTTCAGTCGTGTCCAACTCTGTGTGACCCCAGAGACAGCAGCCCACCAGGCTCCCTGTCACTGGGATTCTCCAGGTAAGAACACCGGAGTGGGTTGCCATTTCCTTCTCCATCTCCTAGACTGCACAGAAATAAAACATATATCTCTTCTCTTTCTGTGTCCCCCACTGTCTTTACAGAAAATCTGGTCCCGAAGTTGCAGACAGGCGTTCTGCCTGCAGAGATGCAGAGGGTAAACTCTGTGCAATGGGCCCAATTGTAACAGAGGTGCAGAGCACTGACCCAAGTGGCTCCACATTCCTGCTCATGAGCAGAGGAGTGGGGAGATGTCCCTGCTTTGGGAGGGGGTGATACTTTCTCCTAGTTTCTTGGAGCCGGTGAAAACTCACCCCATTCCAAAGGCAGTCTGCCTTCAAACTGGTTACAGGTTGAGAATATCCTCTTTCCCAGTGATCACATCATCTCAGGGAAAATTAATTCATCAATCAATTGTTTCAGATATATTGAAAAACCCTTATGTACTCTTAAAATATAATAGGAAAAAATCTCTCCTTAACTTACACAGAGATTTTGTATCTCACAAGTTATCCAATAGCAGTGTATTTTTTTAGGTGAAAAATGCCATTTCTTCATTATGTTTTATCTTGACATGTGGAACTTTGCTGAATGTTCATTAACTGTGTGCAAGGCTGAAACCAAATCAGTTTGAAGGCTGCAGTAAATATTGATCATGTCTTAGAGCAGTCTTTCATTGATCTGTCAACAAATATGGGAAAATACACCTTCAGTTATATAGTCAGGGGAATTAAAGTGGCCCTGCCTGGCCCTGAGAAGGGCACTTTTACATTGAGCATAAATCACCTGCTCTTCTCTGTCAGGACCGGGGCCCTGTCTGGAGGGTCTGCTGAGATGGGAACACTGACCACAGGGCTACCAACCCCTGGAGGCGGCATTTCCAGCAGCGCCAACATGGCCCTGGCTCTTCACTGAGCTGTGGTTCCTTTCTTGAAAAATAAGGAGAAACCTTGTGTTATAAAAAAAAATGACATGAATGAAAATCTGAGGTAGGAACTGGAAAAAACTTTGCATTTTATATTAATAATGGTCATCAGTGAGTGATCCCTGTTGTATTAAGATGCCATAATATGTACCTGTGCTTAAAATTTTATTTCTATAAAACACACAGGCAGGTGTGTTCATATATAATTTAATTTTATAATGATTTTAAACAGATAGAGAGATATAGATGATTTTGATTCTTAGGTCCATGAAGTAGGTTCTATTATTGCCATTTTACATATGAAGACACTGATGCACAGAGAGGCTAAGGAGTACCTCAAAAGTCATGCTGTGATGCAGATGACAGGTTTGAATCCAGCTAATTTCAATTCATCATTTTATTAGGATGATATCAAATGTATACAAAAGTGTTGGGAATGAAAGAACAAAGTCTGTGCCTGTCCTCCCCTCCTGCTTGCATTCCTGTCCCTTTTCCTCCTCCCTCTCCTGTCCAGCAACGCAGAACAGTATTTCTGATGTGTTAAAGGCAGGTGGCTTCCACATCACTCTACTCTCTTTCCTGCACCCATGGCTTCCGATTACACTGTGAGCAATGTGAGCAGCACCTTGATAACTTCTACACCATCTAATAGTCCTTTCTTAAGTAAGGGAGGGTGTTAGGAACTCAAAAATGGTAGTGAATTAAGTGGTCCTGTGAAGTGAGTAAAATTTCGGAAAGGACTTCCCTGGTGGCTCAGACGGAAAAAATATCTGTCTGCAATACAGGAGACCTAGGTTCAGTCCCTGGGTCAGGAAGATCCCCTGCAGGAAAAAAATGACAACCCACTCAAGTAATCCTGCCTGGGGAATTCCATGGAAAGAGGAGCCTGGCAGGCTACAGTCCATAGAGTCGCAAAAGAGTTGCATACAACTGAGCGACTCACACTAACTCAACAGCAGCTTCATAACTAAACTTTACACTTTGCAGATGAGGAAACAGAAAGTCAAAGTGAACGACTTGCTTAAGGTCACACAGTCTGTGCTGTGATGTCCTTTCTGCCTACTATCCTGTACTGGATACCACTACAGCCCCTGGAACATGAGCTCCATCAAAGCAGACATCACATCTGTCTTTCCAACTAATGTTTCCCCAATGCTTACCAGAAAACTAAGAATTAATGAATAAAATATACTGAAATTTCTCACACTGGGATCCATGCTGCTGCTGCTGCTGCTGCTAAGTCCCTTCAGTCGTGTCCGACTCTGTGTGACCCCATAGATGGCAGCCCACTAGGCTCCTCTTCCCTGGGATTCTCCAGGAAAGTATACTGGAGTCGGTTGCCATTTCCTTGCTATGATGATAAAAATCACAGGGAAAAAAAATATATATTTTCCATGAGATGTTAATTCAGATTTGTTTGCCTTGAGGATCAGATTCTATATTATAACTAATAATTTAAAATTTTATTTTTGGGCTATTCATGTTGTGAACAGTAAATCTGCATAGATTTTAAACATTAAATGAGTTTATATCAAAGGCATTATGCGATCAAACACAACTTTTGACCTCTACCCCAGAGGATGTTGTGTTCTTAGATATTTTTATAGAGAAGCTAGAAATCCAGTTTTCAATATGATGTCTGATATTTAAATAATAACCATAACTACTAGCTTCATATACAGAGTCCAAGGTTGTAGCCTCCTTCTCCACCACAGAAATTGCAGACTGGGCTTGAGTTACCTTCTGGGTCATGCTGGATCCTGCAGGAAAGAGCCCTTACTTACAACCATGGTGGTATAGGGAATGAAGTGGCTTAGGACCTACTGCCCCAATTCCATTGCCCATTACTCCTCCCTTTCAATGTACATCAGGTAACAATGCTCTGCCTTCCCCACAACCTTGGCACTGAGAGAGGGGCATGAGTCCTGTGTGTGGCCACCCCTCACCAAGACAGACAGAGGCTCTGCCTGCCCTCGGCGCACTGGCAACCAGCATATGGGCAGCTCCTCCCTACAGTGACGTGGCCACTGCTCCATTTCAGATCCAGATCTGAATTCTGCACCCCTGTGCTCAAGAGGTCCAGGCAGAGCTCCTGAGCTGTGTGAATCTTCTGTCTCATGCAGGAAACTGAGTCACCAGCTGGAGGGCAGTTTGTGTTGTGTCACACGCATCCTTCATAGGAGGGAAATGCTAGACTTCTGCACATCAGTTTGTCAAATCAGACACTATCAGACTAGAAATAAACACTGGTAAAATTGAATCATGTTCAGTTCATTCTCCTTTGGATCAGAGAATCAAAAGTAATACTGGGGTTTCGACTCTAACAGAAAGGCAGAATTTTTCGCTTCAACCTTTGTTTTGGCCCCTATGGAATCTGGAAAGTTACCTGCAAAATATTTTGTTGTCTATGAATGATTTCATATCCTGCCTCTGCGTCACAAAATCTCTAAACTATGTGCCATGTTAAATAGCAGCAGGGGGAGAAATACATGTATATGTGATCACAATTTATGCGTGTGTGTGTGTGTGTGTAAACAAAAGTAAATTCAGAAAATTTTAGTCAGTGCCTAAATATAAGAACCTCTGTTAAAACTCAATACATGTATTTCTGAATCACCCCCAACTCTTCCAAACCACACCAATTAATCGTGGTGGAAATTGGAATAGGGAAAACCCTAAAAATACACAAATCCAGGGCCAAAACATTATCAAAAGCAAGAGAAATCCTGTTAGAAATGCCAGCTGAGTTCAATCTCCATTGACGTCTCTTCCCTGCATCATAGTCTTAAACTCTTTGTCATCTTAAATATTGGGAGTTGTGTCTCACTGCTCTAGACATAGGTCCATGAGAACATGTAAGACCAAGGTCATCAAAATTTTAAATGTTTTTGTTCTTCATAAGGGCTTTCCCTGGTGGCTCAGCTGGTAAGGAATCCGCCTGCAACGTGGAAGACCTGGGTTTGATCCCTGGGTTGAGAAGGTCCCTGGAGAAGGGCATGACTACCCACTCCAGTATTCTGACCTGGAGAATTCTTGATAAATAAATTTGCTTAATGGCAAGAGTGAATATCAACATTCTAGGAATTAGTGAACTAAAATGGACTATAATGGGTGAATTTAACTCAGAGGACCATTATATCTACTACTGCGGGCAGGAATCCCTCAAAAGAAATGGAGTGGCCATCATGGTCAACAAAGAGTCCAAAATGCAGTACTTGGATGCAATCTCAAAAACGACAGAATGATCTCTGTTCATTTCCAAGGCAAACCATTCAATGTCACAGTAATCCAAGTCTATGCCCCAACCAGTAATGCTGAAGAAGCTGAAGTTGAATCGTTCTATGAAGACCTACAAGACCTTTTAGAACTAACATCCAAAAAAGATGTCTTTTTCTTCTTTTTTTTTTTTAATGGTGGGGAGGAGTATATGTAATTTCTTAACTAATGGCTTTTTGTTTTTTGTGTGTTTTTTTTTTTAACTGTTCTATTTTTTATTTTTTTTCAGGGGAACATGGACAAAGGAAAGGATCAATAAGGGTGGGAGGGAAATGGGAAGAAAGAAGGGGAGTGATGGTGGGGAGGAGTATATGTAGTTTCTTAACTAATGGCTTTCTGTTTTTAATCACAAAGAACACTTTAAAAAATCATGTTGAATTCATCCTATATTAGGAGGTTTGATCTGGAAATGAAAAGTTCAAGAAACTAAAAGTCCAGTTTGGGTGTCCTCATCTTAGGCACATCTTGGTATTTTGTATTGGTAGGTCTATCTTTACCACAATATACTTCTTCCTCCCTACTACCCAAAGTGGTACCAGTCCCATAAAATAGTCAATAAAGCTTTACAGAATGAACAAATAAGTCAATATTTTTTTTTAACTCTCCTGAGTGAACTGAATTTTTTGAGGCTCATAAGTGAATATGTTTTCTTCTTTACTTTGTCTATTACAGCCAGACTGTATAAGTATGAGTGGGGTATTAAAGTCTCCCACTATTATTGTATTGTTGCATATTTCTTCTATCATATTAATTAATGTTTGTCTTAGATATATCAATGCTCCAATGTTGGGTGCATATATATATATTTATAATTGTTATAACTTCTTTTTGGGTTGTTCCTTTAAGTCGTTATGTATAACCTTGATTGTCTCCTTTTCAGGATCTTTAAAGTCAATTTTATCTGATATGAGTATTGCTACTCCTGTTTTCTTTTGGACCATAATTGCATAGAAAATCTTTTTCCAGCCCTTCATTTTCAGTCAATATATATCCCCTATTTTAAGGTGGTTCTCTTGTAGACAACATATATAGGGGTCTAGTTTTTGTATACATTTGACGCATTTTAGTCTTTTGGTTATCTCTTGTAGACAAGGTATGTAGGTGTCTTGTTTTTGTATGGATTTGGCCAGTCTTTGTCTGTTGATTAGGGCATTCAGCCCATTAACGTTTAAAGCAATTATTGATAAACAGGATTTACTTTATTGTTTTGGGTTCAAATTTATACACCCTTTTAATGATTCCTATCTAGAGAATGTCCTTCAGTTTTTGTTGGAGAAATGGTTTAGTGGTGCTAAATTCTCTCAGCTTTTGCTTATCTGTGAAGCTTTTGATTTCTCCTTCATATTTGAATGAGATCCTTGCTGGATACAATAATCTAGGCTGTAAGTTATTTTCTTTCATCGCTTTAATTATGTCTTGCCATTCCCCCTGGCTTGGAGAGTTTCTATTGAAAGATCAGCTGTTATCCTTATGGGAATTCCCTTGTGAGTTATTTGATGTTTTTCCCTTGCTGCTTTTAATATTTGTTCTTTATATTTAATCTTTGTTAATTTGATTAATATGCGTCTTGGGGTGTTCCGCCTTGAGTTTATCCTGTTAGGGACTCTCTGGATTTCTTGAACTTGAGTGGTAATTTCCTTCTCCAATTTAGGGAAGTTTTCAACTATTATCTCCTCAAGTATTTCCTCATGATCTTTGTTTTTATCTTCTTCTTCTGGAACTCCTATGATTCGAATGTTGTAGCGTTTAATGTTATCCTGGAGGTCTCTGAGATTGTCCTCATTTCTTTTGATTCATTTTTCTTTTTTCTCCTCTAATTCATTTATTTCTAGGATTCTATCTTCTAATTCACTAATCCTATCTTCTGCCTCTGTTATTCTACTATTTGTTGCCTCCAGGGTGTTTTGGATCTCATTTATTGCATTATTCATTATGTGTTGACTCTTTTTTATTTCTTCTAGGTCCTTGTTAAACCTTTCTTGCATCTTCTCAATCCTTGTCTCCAGACTCTTTAACTGTGATTCCATTTTGATTTTGAGATTTTGGATTAATTTCACTATCATTATTCGGAATTCTTTATCATGTAGATTCCCTATCTCTTCCTCTTTGGTTTGGTTTGGTGGGCATCTATCCTGTTCCTTTAGCTGCTGGGTATTCTTTTGTCTCTTCATTTTGTTAAAATTGCCAAATTTAGAGTGTCCTTACTATATTCTGGTAGTTTGTTGAATTCTCTTTATTGAGGCAGTTTACTGGTCTTTTCAATATCTGATCTCTGCCCTGTTACAGAGGGGGCGGAGATGAACACCCATATTTAAGCCGGCCAGGTTCAGGCACTCGGATAATCCTCAGAAGCACAGACTCGGTTGAGTCTGCGTTTTATGCCCTTCCCAGATCCGAGTAGTGCAGGTGATGAAATGTTCAGCGAGTGCAGCTGCTGCGACTTATCACCTCTCCGCCGCTCAGTTTTCTGGGTATACAACTGGCGCACCTTCTCAGGCAGATGCTGACCATCCAGAGCCCCAAGAGGTGTGAGTCAGCACAGAAACCTACTTAGTTCTGTAGACAGTGTCTCTCTAGGGCTGTGATTGCCCGCTTCCGGCCCTGGCTGCCTGTCACCGGAGTGGGACGGCCTGCAGCCGGCTGTATCCATGCAGTCCTTTGTTCCGTACGTAGTCCTGGTGGTGTCTTAAGTTAAGGCTGGCTTTTGATGTAGTAGGTAACTGACAGTCTGGTTATTTCGCTCAGATAGCGCTGGAGATAGCCAGGCCAAATCCTTTCTCAAAGCAATGCAGGCCGCGCCGCTCCTCTTAGCCCAGCCCCCGCTTGCTGATAGCAAATGCTGGTGTCCGCGCTGCTTCTCCGCAAAAGGAGTTACCGCAGGGCTCGTTTTCTCATTTTGAAGACAATGAATTGTCTTTCTAAGTGCCTGATGACCTCTGCCAGCATTCAGAAGTTGTTTTGTAGAATTGATTCAGCATTCAAATGTTCTTTTAATGGATTTGTGGAGGAGAAAGTATTCTCCCCGTCCTACTCGTCTGCCATCTTAGCTCCTCCTGCTGTGTCTGTCCTTTTCATTATAGGGGACTAGAATGCAAAAGTAGGAAGTCAAGAAACACCTGGAGTAACAGGCAAATTTGGCCTTGGAATACGGAATGAAGCAGGGCAAAGACTAATAGAGTTTTGCCAAGAAAATGCACTGGTCATAGCAAATACCCCTCTTCCAACAACACAAGAGAAGACTCTATACATGGACATCACCAGATGGTCAACACCGAAATCAGATCGATTATATTCTTTGCAGCCAAAGATGGAGAAGCTCTATACAATCAGCACAAACAAGACCAGGAGCTGACTGTGGCTCAGACCATGAACTCCTTATTGCCAAATTCAGACTTAAATTGAAGAAAGTAGGAAAACCACTAGACCATTCAGGTATGACCTAAATCAAATCCTTTATGATTATACCGTGGAAGTGAGAAATAGATTTAAGGGCCTAGATCTGATAGATAGAGGGCCTGATGAACTATGGAATGAAGTTCGTGACATTGTACAGGAGACAGGGATCAAGACCATCCCCATGGAAAAGAAATGCAAAAAAGCAAAATGGCTGTCTGGGGAGGCCTTACAAACAGCTGTGAAAAGAAGAGAAGCGAAAAGCAAAGGAGAAAAGGAAAGATATAAACATCTGAATGCAGAGTTCCAAAGAATAGCAAGAAGAGATAAGAAAACCTTCTTCAGCAATCAATGCAAAGAAATAGAGGAAAACAACAGAATGGGAAAGACTAGGGATCTCTTCAAGAAAATCAGAGATACCAAAGGAACATTTCATGCAAAGATGAGCTCGATAAAGGACAGAAATGATATGGACCTAACAGAAGCAGAAGATATTAAGAAGAGGTGGCAAGAATACACAGAACTGTACAAAAAAAGAGCTTCATGACCCAGATAATCATGATGGTGTGATCACTGACCTAGAGCCAGACATCCTGGAATGTGAAGTCAAGTGGGCCTTACAAAGCAACACTACGAACAAAGCTAGTGGAGGTGATGGAATTCCAGTGGAGCTCTTCCAAATCCTGAAAGATGATGCTGTGAAAGTGCTGCACCCAGTATACCAGCAAATTTGGAAAACTCAGCAGTGGCCACAAGATTGGAAAAGGTCAGTTTTCATCCCAATCCCAAAGAAAGGCAATGCCAAAGGATGCTCAATCTACAGCACAATTGCACTCATCTCACACGCTAGTAAAGTAATGCTCAAAATTCTACAAGCCATGCTTCAGCAATATGTGAACCGTGAACTTCCTGATGTTTAAATGTTATTGTTCTTCATAAGGGCTTTCCCTGGTGGCTCAGCTGGTAAAGAATCCGCCTGCACTGTGGAAGACCTGGGTTTGATCCCTGGGTTGAGAAGGGCCCCTGGAGAAGAGGAATGACTACCCACTCCAGTATTCTGACCTGGAGAATTCTGGATAAATCAATTTGCTTAATGCTAGAGAGGAAGATGGACCAGCATTCTTTTTACCCTCTCAGCTTTATCAGGTAGCTTTCACTTGAAAACCCTAGAAATTCTTGAAGCCACTAAAGCAAACACTAGATTTTAGGCTTTCATACTGAGAGAAAATTGCCTTTGAAAGTTTCTGCTTTGAAACAAATTACTAATATGCTTAGAAAAGTCTATTAAACTTACTCATCATTCCCGTATTTGTTGCTGTTTAGTCACTAAGTTGAGCCCGACTCTTTGCAACCCCATGAACTGTAACCCACCAGGCTCCTCTGTCCATGGGATTTCCTAGGCAAGAATACTGGGGCGGGTTGCTATATCCTTCTCCAGGGGATCTGCTTGACCCAGGGATTGAACTCATCCTGAAGAAGATCTTCTGCATTGGCAGGTGGATTCTTTACCACTGAGCCTCCAGGGAAGCCCAGACCCATATATACTAATTGTCTAAAAAAAGAATTTGCTTTAATAAGATATACAGTGTAGCAGAACAGAAAATGCTGTCTTACAGTCCCAATGAGGAGACATATTTGCCACAGAAAGGGGTTTTTTAATTTGAAAGATATAGTCCTCATTGCCATGGCTAAGTCCTGTAATGTATGACCTCCTTAATATAGCTACTGAGGCTCAGCTATAAGCCCTGGAATAAGGAGGTTATTAAATTTCAGAGAATCTGAGCAACATTATGTTCAAAGACATAAATGATGATGACTGCAATTTTTTGGCTTCAGTGTTCAGGAACATATACAGACTCCTGTGATTGACCATTGAGTAAAGTACACTTTTCATTATTGCATTAACTTATTTTTCATCAAGAGGGGAGTGGGGGTGGGAGGGGGTCTAAAAAAAAAAAAAAAAAAAAAAAACCCCCCCACCCACAATCAAAAAAATAACCCTCAACAAACCACCAAAAAAAAAAATTTTAAAAGAGTTGGGCAATGGGAGCTTGAGCCCAGTCCGACTGCACATCCTGCACATCCTGGCCTTGCCATTCTTACGGGACCTGCAGAGCCTCAGTTCCTCCAGGTGTTAGAAGGAGATCGTTCGGCTTACCTTGCTGGCGTCGTAAGGGCTGGGTGACACGGTGGTGAAGGTGAAGTGCCTGCGGTGGATCGTATTACTCCTGCGCTGGTTTGGGTTCTCCCTGTATTTCATAATAAATGTGTGAACGCTTGCATGGCACCAGGTAAGCACTCCACGAACACTGACTTGAACTATTATGTGAAATCACACAGAGCTAAGTTACAAAGCTGGTGCACATCCAGGAATTACACCATGAAGTCTTGAGTGAGAGAGTCTGACTGAGGGCTGGTTTCTGGGCTGGCTGCAAGAGACTGTGTGAAGATGGTCGCTTTCCTTCTTCTCGGGGTCTAATTAGAATCTGTGGCCATGCTGAGATGAGGCTGCCGAAACCCTGGCAGCCAGGTGTGAGCTGCAGCCGTGCCCCTGTGGCCAGCTGGACACTCCCATGGGAGCTTGGGTGAGGAGAAGGTCTGGTGGGAGAGGAAGAGAGCCAGATTCTGGTTTCCTTGGAGAGTGCCAGTGCCCTCCCAGCCCCCTCCATCCTCAGGCCTCAGGATGGGCTCTGCTTGATGCCCTGGGCAGTGCCAACGTTGCAGGGCCTCTGCTTTGACGTCACCATGGCAGCCGCAGCTCACGCACTTTACTGACAGCCAACCTGAACCTTGGTGCAGGAGTCATGAGGGTGGGGCCCACCTTTCTCCTCTCTCTGGGCTCCTCTCCACCCCTGTGCTGGCTCGGTAAAGTTTGCCGAGGCCTGGCTGGTCTTCCAGGCAGCCCCCACCGAGAACCTCAGCCGCGGTGATTTCAGTTCAGGTCTCAGACATCACCCGACCTCCACAGAGCTTCACGCTTTACCGAGCGCTTCTCACAGTCGCTCCTGCCACCTGCCCTCCCCACAGACCTGTGTGAAGTTGACAGTGTTTCCCCATTTCACATTTAACGAAACCGAGACTGTTGTCATCAGAGGCATATCCACAGTCACACAGGTAATCGAAGGCAGAGCCCAGCCCTGGGCCCAGTTCTCTGCTTTTTCTCACTGATTGTTCTCTTGTGTGCCCAATCATTGAACAGAGGTGTGGTCATGTCTACTGGGCAGTGAAAACCCAGAAATGGTGGACACGCAGGCCTTGTGCCAGAGAAAGCGGCCTGTGTGGAAAGACGGTCTCCTGAAGAGCCATTCCCACCTGCTGGGGCCCATTAGCACAGGGGCAGGCAGGCCTCATGGCGGGGAGGGCGAGGAGCAGGGTAGGAGCCTGGGACTCCAGCCAAGAACTCCCTCCACATCTGGGGAGGGAGACCCCTTCTGTGCTGAGGTAGGGAGTGGGTCTCCGCGGGGATGGGCATGATCAGCCGAGGCCCATGAGGTCAGCTTCCCAGAAGGACCTGGGGTCCTAGAAACCAGCCTTGTCTTCATCCCCTTGGAGCCTGGGCCATAAAGGGTGGGGCCCCGCAGGGCTGCTGGAGGGGAGCAGAGGGCGACGGCTGAGGTGTCCAAGCAGGAGCAAGCAGGAGTGTGGGCATGCCCTGCCTGCCACATCTGGGATGGAGTCAAATGGGGTCCTCCATACTCCCTCCCCACCCCCAGCCAGCGCAGGGTTCTCTCTCCCTCTCTCTCTCTCTCTGGTCCCTGTGCCACATTTTCTTCACCACCTGGTGCCATTTAACAAGAGAAATGGCATCACATTTTCCAGCCGAGGACCTGGGAGCCTTCCAAGTGCTGGGGGAGCTCCATGCTGTCGCAGCTCCAGTGAGCTCAGCGGGGGCCCCGGAACCCTGGAACCCTGCCTCTGCCTCACAGCAGAGCCGAGCCCTCAGGCCTGGGAGTCAGCCAGGGAGTGGAGGCCAGCGACCCTGTCTGGAAGCTGGTGTGATGGAGGGAAGTGAAGGAGGGCCTGTCTCGACGCCCCTGTGGTACCCAGCACAGGTGCCTGGTGCCAGGGAAGGAGATGGGAAAGGCTGCCCTTGACTCTCATGCTCGCTGTGCCTGTGTTTCCTCGTTTCCTGTAGCCTGGGGTCAGGCTAACTGATGCCTCTCTTCCCAACCACTAGTGAGGACCGAGAGCGAGAAGCTGGGATGTTAAACAAAAAAAACCTCAAAGCTAATGGAAGACCTCAGGCTGGCCACAGTCACGGGAGGTCACGTCGGGGCCCACTAATGGTGGGCATGGACCCCTGGGCAGCAGGTCCAAGGCAGTGGGCATCCCGAGGCTCCATGCTCCCTGAGAACACAGGGGAGGGAGGGGGGCATTGGGAGCCCTCGCCGTGATGGTGAGGCATTGAGGCTGCCAGAGGGGCAGGGCTTGCTCAGGGGCACAGGTTTCTTTGGGTCTTCAGGCCACCTGGTTGTGGGCAGCCCTCGAGCCCAGGCCCTAGGGGCTCAGGCTTTCCGAAGAAGGCAGCCCAGACCTAGGCATCCCGGGCCCAGGCTGACGCTATTTCCCCTCCCGGCCCAGGAGGGGGTTCCGAGCCTGGCACCTGCGTATCTGCCACCCCTCAGCGAGCAGAGGCAGGGGCAGCCTGGGGCTGTGGCTAAGACAGAGCAGCCTGGCCACAGAGGGGAAGTGATGCAGTGGGAAAGGACCTGGCCTTTGCATCCCACTGTCTCCGGGTCTGCGGCCAACCTGCAGCATGACCTGGGGCGGCTCACTTCCCACCTCTAGGCCCCGTGGCCTGGTGAGGCCCTCAAGAGGCTCAGGGAAACCCAAGGGCCGGGCACTGCACCTGCCAGGGTCTGGCCCTCCACGCCCTCTGCAGATGGTGGCCCTGGGGGTTGCCGGGGGAGTGGTTGGCTGTCTGTGCCCAGGGGTGTGGAGGGCGAGATGAGCGCAGGAGGTGATTGAACTAAAGCCCCGCTGCAGGATGTCCCTCCCCAAACACACCGGGTGCCGGGCCAGGCTTACCTGGAAGGACTCCAGCTCAAATGGACCCTTTCCAGAAGTTGCCTGCGCACCTAACCCCTCCCTCGCCACCCCCGCCCCGCCCAGTCTCCCCTGGGGCTGCGAGCATGCGAGCAGAGAATCATTGTGAAAGGACTTCTCACAGACACGGGGCGAGGCCTGGGGAGGCTGAGGGGGTGGGCTGCGGAGCCCGCTGCACCCCGAAGCTGTGAGGCCCACTCAAGTGTGACCCTAGGAATGGGGCTGGGGTCCCTGAACAGCTGCTCTGGGCAGGAGAGCGGGTGGCCATCCTTGGTGCCCGTGACCTAAGGACACCCCTGTGGTGTCGGGGAGGGGGGTGCCGGAGACATCTGGGGGGGGGGGGCCTCTGCAGCTAACATGTAGCGGGTGCTTGGTCTGACTGGGTAATAGCCTTGCTCGGCCAGGCTGAGAGGGGACCCCAGCTCTCGGTCCTCCTCTGTGCTGGACTAGACCCCCCCACCCCTGCCCACCGCCGATGTCATAAACCAGAAGAAGTGGTATGGAGGGGCGGTGGCAGGAAGGCTCAGGGCCCAGGGCTGCCTGGCTCATCCCTCCTCCTGAGCTTGCTTTGTTCTCTGCAAAGGAAGGATCTCAAGGCCACCTCCCCCACAGGTCAAGGCAAGGGGGTGCAGGGTCAAGCCATGGTGGGCGTGCATGCTGCCATCTTGCTGATTGCTTTGGCAGGTTGGTCCCCGGGCCTCGCCCGCTCTTCCCCAGACATCCTCAGGGTCACTCGGACCTCTGTCCTCCTGTTCCAAGGTCACACCGGGCCTTTCCCAAGGCTCCGGCCCTCCCCATCGCCCTGCGCTCCTGACATTTCCTCCCCAGCATGTCTCACCTTCTCTGTGGTCTTACTGTTGGGCCTGTGTCTCTGTGGTTCCCTGCTATTGCCCCAGAACCTAGAACACTGCTTGCCCCATGGTACGTCCCTGGTCCCTCCTGGGTGGTGCCCTGAATGAGGCCTGGGGACAGCTGGCACCTTGGGTGGGGGGGTCCTGCTCCCTGTCTGCCCCACCTGCCAAGTCTCAGCATCTCTGTCCACCTTACGTACCTGTAGGCCTGGCCCCAGAGGGTGGGGGCCTCCTCTCCCTGTGAGGCTGAGGGGCCGGGTCTCCTTTCAGACCTCACATGGAGGGCCCAGGCCCCCCAGCCTGGGGCCAGGCTGAGAGAGCTGCTGGGGCTGCACATGTGTGATTTATAGCGGAGGGAGGGATGGGGCCTTGAGGATAGGCAGAGGGGCCTGGGAGCCTGAGCGAGGACTTCCTAACTGCTTCCTGGACAGGCAGCCTCAGGGAGCACTCCCACCTCTGTCCCCCTGTTCCAAGGTCCCACCTTGTGTAACTTGGATTCAAGGGGAGAGGGGTCCCGGGGACCTCTGGCCTCACCAGGACTTTGAGCTGACCTCCCTGCCTCTCCCAACACTTCCCCATGTCCAGAGGCCCCACATCACATCCCTCCCATTCTCCTTGGTAGAAAAGGAGACTTTCTGGCAGTGTCTTGGATGTCAGAGCTAAAATGACATCTGTTAGCCAAAAGTTTAGTTCAGGTTTTACCATAACGTCTTATGGAAAAATCTGAACTAAACTTTTTAGCCAACCCAATACATGAGAAAAGCAAAGGAGGGCTTTCCCTGATGGCACAGTGGATAGGAATCCCCACGTCAAGGCAAGAGACATGGGTTCAGTTCCTGGTCCAGGAAGATTCTACATGCGGAGGAGTAACTAAGCCTGCATCCCACAAGTACTGAGCCCTTGCTCCACAGAAAAGAGAAGCCACCACAGTGAGAAGCCCACACACCGCAACTAGAGGCAGCCTCTCACAGTAGAGAAGACCCGGTACAGCCCAAAAATAAAGAAAGAAAGGCAAAGGGAATCTTGACTCTGGGGGCCCTGACCACTGTGACAAAATGAGATAGAGTGAGACAGAATTCCCCGGTGGTCCAGCGGTTAGGGCTCCACGCCTTCACTGCTGGGACCTAGACTGGATCCCTCGTCAGGAAACGAAGACCTTGCGTGTCATGCAGTTTGGCCCCCAAAAAAGAAGATGACACGAGAGAGCCAACACAAGCACTCAGACCGACAGGTCATCACAGCCTGTGGCCCCTCTCTCTATGAAACACAAAACCTGATTTTCTCAATGTGTGTATGCGAGAATGTAAAGGAGTAAAAATAAGACCAGGATGAAAGACTTCAACAAAGTGAAAACAGACCCCCTCTGGGGAACGGCAGAGAAATGCCCCTTCTTACTCATCATCTTTGGTATTGTATGAGGGTTTTTTTCACGAGAACATGTTCAGATATTACTCACAAAATTACAAACAAAACTAATTTTTAAGTAAAGAAAAAAAAAAAAGAAAACTTCAAAAATTATTAAATTTTAAGAATGCATGATATTTAACAAAAAAGAAACAGATTTCATATGCTTCTATCAATTAGCTTTTATGAATATTAGTCATGCATCAGAATGATTGATGTCCTACCCAAGCTCTGCTCCTAACTGGTTATGTAACCTTGATTAAGTTACTAAACATCTCTACACCTCAATTTTGTCATTTGTAAATTGGAAGTTTCCTAGTATCTACCTGAAGAGGTGGAGAGGGATTTAAAAGATTTGCCCATTGCCCATAAATCTGTCAATGTCACATACTGGGGACAAACAGAGCTCAGTGAGTGAATAAAATGATTTGCGAAAGAAACATTATTTTAAGACACGTGTGGTGTCTTGCTGCTGCTGCCACTGCTAAGTCGCTTCAGTCGTGTCCGACTCTGTGCGACCCCATAGACGGAAGCTCACCAGGCTCCCCTGTCCCTGGGATTCTCCAGGCAAGAACACTGGAGTGGGTTGCCATTTCCTTCTCCAATGCATGAAAGTGAAAAGTCAAAGTGAAGTCGCTCAGTTGTGTCCGACTCTTAGCGACCCCACGGACTGGAGCCTACCAGGCTCCTCCGTCCATGGGATTTTCCAGGCAAAAGTACTGGGGTGGGGTGCCATTGCCTTCCCTGGTGTGGTGTCTTAAAGCAATATGATCCTAAAGCAGACGACTCAGTCATGTATACTATATCCTCAACACTTATTCATGTGACTGACACATATGAGTAGGTGCTCAAAAAGTTTCCTGAATGAATGCAGGTATAGCTTGGAATGATTATATCTCATGTAAGCATTAAATCATAATTTTAAAGGGCATTTTTGTCCGGAGCCACCGCAGAGAGGCACTCTACTCATGACAAAGGTCATGAGGAAGGAGGCTTGGCAAACGCAAATGCGAGATTGAGCCTCAGGAGTCCCCCCGGATATTCTCGAGCATCTACGCCCCCAAAAAACAGAGTCTGCCTACTTTATTGCTTTGTGCTCTCACCTCTGACTTTACTGGGGGCTGTCCCCCACCACCATCTCACTCTCTTTAATAAAGAATTAACTTACAGCTCCAATTAATAAAGTTCCTGGGCATTAGGAGTATTCAAATTCAAACCCCTCAGATAGCTTTAAAACTCGCCTGATAAGTTTACCCGGACTCCTACGGCTATGCATACAATTGTTTACAGTCTCTCAGCCATGAGAGGCACGGGAAGCTTAAGATATTCAAATAGCTTAGAGTCTCTCAGAGAGTTAAAAACTGTCAGAATAAAACTAGTAAAAGATTTCATTAATGAGCCAATGCTTTTTGCCAAGTTTTCACATCCCCTGTAATGTATCCTTGAATGTGTATTAATTAATATAGTTGGTTTGTAGAAAAAATAAGTAGTGGCCTTGGTGCTAGTAACTTTAGACCCTTAAGGTAGTAAATTCTTTTCTTTGTTGTAAACCCACTGTGCCTCCCCCCATAGGAATGCAAGTTTATCTAACACTTTGGATGAAGATAGCGCCAAACCTTAAAATAATTACTCTTAGAGAATATAAGTCTTGCGGTTGACAAACCTTTGTCAAGAGTCATAAAATGTTAATAGGCCTTCTGGCCAGAAGATAATGTAAATCATCTGAACCATTTGTACGCGATAAATTTGCAGGAAAGAAACCCTGGTTTTTGATAAGGATCAAAGACTGCTGGCTTTGCATGATTTCACATCCCCTATTATCCTCTATGTGTAACTTAGGGTATAAAAGCCCCTGTTGAAAATACAGCTACAGGCCTTGCTCACCAAAGCTTGGTCTCCCTGTGTCATTCTTTTCTTTACATTCTGGCTGAAGCTTTCATCTGTCATTTTCTCTCTCAATTTCCAGCTGAGTCTCCATCTGGAGCATGGATATCCTCTGCGACCACTTATTTGCCTGGGCTTCTAAGACCCACTCGAGAAAGTGCCTAAGGTGGGGCACTTCCCGCTATTCGAGCGGGCGCCTGCGGCCTACATGGTCAGAGCTAACCTAGTGTCACAGGTTATATTGATTTTCTGCGTAAACCAAGCTACTCAGCCTCCCTTCTCTGAATTGCCTACTGAGCTATCTGCTATTATCTACTCTTAATGTCTCTAATTGATATGTAAATAAAGCTTTTATCCAGTGACCCCCACCTACGCCAACTCCCTTCCAAAGACCCTGGATCAGCCGGGGATGGACCCCGGCACATATTCTCTTGTATTTACTCATTTTACATCCATAAGGGAATGTTGATACCAAATAAAGCAAAAAGAAATGCAACAAATATGAAAACACAAAAAGTCAAACCTCTAACTGAAAGTACATTCATCTAGAGTAATTTAACAAGAGTGGCCTGAAAACCTTCACTCTGGCTCCTGGTCTGTTATCCAGCCCTTCATGAGCAGTTGAGGAGCTTTGCTGAGGGTGGGAGACATGGGAGGGTGGTGGGCGGGTGATGGGCAGGTGGTAGGAGGGTCCTGGGCAGGTAGTGGGCGGGTGGTGAGCGGATCCTGGGCGGGTGGTGGGCGGGTGGTGGGAGGTCCTGGGCATGAGGTGGGCGGGTGGTGGTATTTTCCTGGGAGGGTGGTGGGCGAGTGGTGGGAGGGTGGTGGGAGGGTCCTGGGAGGGTCATGGGTGGGTGGTGGGCGGGTGGTGGCCGGGTCCTGTGCAGGTGGTGGGCGGGTGGTTTTAGGGTCCTGGGCGGGTTGTGGACGGGTGATGGGCGGGTCCTGGGAGGGTTAGGACCCTCAAATATAGACATCAGGTCAGAAAGTCACAGGGCAGAGTGGGTAGCAGAAGTACAGCAAAACTAGTATTGTTTAATGTGCTTAGTTCTATGACACCCCATTGTATTTTGTCATTGAATATGTGTCTATGTTGTGGAGTTGACCACCATTTATAGGAGCTTCTTAAGACTTGTCTGAACAGCACACTCTGCCCCAACCCCATTAGCTTCAATGTGGACAAAGAGCATCAGCTCTCATCTGCACTGTTTTGATGTCACCTTATCCTTTACCAACTCAGTGACAAGAAAGAATAAGCAGCATGGAAGTTCTTACACTAACAGTGTTTGGAGTTTGTTGTTCTTGGACTTTGTATTTGAAAATTTGGTAATTTCTCAGTGATTTAAAAGTCACTGAACTAACATATCCATTTTAGGATCCTTTGATTTAATTCATTTTAACCACACGTAGCAAGCTCTCTGATTTTGGTGTTGACTATCTGGTGATGTCCATGTGTAGAGTCTTCTCTTGTGTTGTTGGAAGAGGGTGTTTGCTATGACCAGTGCATTTTCTTGGCAAAACTCTATTAGCCCTTGCCCTGCTTCATTCCGTATTCCAAGGTGAAATTTGCCTGTTACTCCAGGTGTTTCTTGATGTCCTACTTTTGCATTCCAGTCCCCTATAATGAAAAGGATATCGTTTTGGGGTGTTAGTTCTAAAAGGTCTTGTAGGTCTTCATAGAACTGTTCACCTTCAGCTTCTTCAGCATTACCGCTTGGGGCATAGACTTGGATTACTGTGACATTGAATGGTTTGCCTTGGAAATGAACAGAGATCTTTCTGTCGTTTTTGAGATTGCATCCAAGTACTGCATTTCGGACTCTTTTGTTGACCATGATGGCCACTCCATTTCTTCTGAGGGATTCCTGCCCGCAGTAGTAGATATAATGGTCATCTGAGTTAAATTCACCCATTCCAGTCCATTTCCATTCGCTGATTCCTAGAATGTTGACATTCACTCTTGCCATCTCTTGTTTGACCACTTCCAATTTGCCTTGATTGATGGATCTGACATTCCAGGTTCCTATGCAATATTGCTCTTTGTAGCATCATACCTTGCTTCTAGCACCAGTCACATCCACAGCTGGGTATTGTTTTGCTTTGGCTCCATCCCTTCATTCCTTCTGGAGTTATTTCTCCACTGATCTCCAGTAGCACATTGGGCACCTACTGACCTGGGGAGTTCCTCTTTCAGTATCCTAACATTTTGCCTTTTCATGCTGTTCATGGGGTTCTCAAGGCAAGAATACTGAAGTGGTTTGCCATTACCTTCTCCAGCGGACCACATTCTGTCAGATCTCTCCACCATGACCCACCCATCTTGGGTTGCCCCACGGGCATGGCTTAGTTTCATTGAGTTAGACAAGGCTGTGGTCCTAGTGTGATAGATTGACTAGTTTTCTGTGAGTATGGTTTCAGTATATTCTCACCCTGCTTATTTAACTTCTACGCAGAGTACATCATGAGAAACGCTGGACTGGAAGAAACACAAGCTGGCATCAAGATTGTCGGGAGAAATATCAATAACCTCAGATATGCAGATGACACCACCCTTATGGCAGAAAGTGAAGAGGAACTAAAAAGCCTCTTGATGAAAGTGAAAGTGGAGAGTGAAAAAGTTGGCTGAAAGCTCAACATTCAGAAAACGAAGATCATGGCATCTGGTCCCATCACTACATGGGAAATAGATGGGGGAACAGTGGAAACAGTGTCAGACTTTATTTTGGGGGGCTCCAAAATCACTGCAGATGGTGACTGCAGCCATGAAATTAAAAGACGCTTACTCCTTGGAAAGAAAGTTGTGACCAACCTAGATAGCATATTCAAAAGCAGAGACATTACTTTGCCAACAAAAGTCCATCTAGTTAAGGCTGTGGTTTTTCCTGTGATCATGTATGGATGTGAGAGCTGGACTGTGAAGAAGGCTGAGCACCGAAGAATTGATGCTTTTGAACTGTGGTGTTGAAGAAGACTCTTGAGAGTCCCTTGGACTGCAAGGAGATCCAACTGGTCCATTCTGAAGGAGATCAGCCTTGGGATTTCTTTGGAAGGAATGATGCTAAAGCTGAAACTCCAGTACTTTGGCCACCTCATGCAAAGAGTTGACTCATTGGAAAAGACTCTGATGCTGGGAGGGATTGGGGGCAGGAGGAGAAGGGGACAACAGAGGATGAGGTGGCTGGATGACATCACTGACTCGATGGACATGAGTCTGAGTGAACTCTGGGAGTTGGTGATGGACAGGGAGGCCTGGAGCGCTGAGCTTTATGGGGTTACAAAGAGTCAGACATGACTGAGTGACTAAACTGAAATGAACTGAGCAAGCTCTCTTACAATCATATTTAGAAGTCAGCTTTTCTTTGTTTCTGAATGTGTATCTCAGAAAGTAGATGAGAAAGATAACTGCAAGGTAGATGCAGGAGCTCCTTGTAGAATAGACACTAAATGAATCCAGGAGCTGGATGAGGGATCTGTAACGAAGCTCAAGAGATGATTTACAGTTGCAAACTTTAAGAAAATTGCATGTCATTTTTAAAATACTTTATTTTTATTTTATTTTTTAATTATTTTATTTTATTTTTATTTTACAATATTGTATTGGTTTTGCCATACATGAACATGCATCTGCCACGGGTGTACATGTGTTAATTTGAACTATAGATTCATGGAAGTTTCCAAAAATGTACAAGGAGGCTCTGTGTACTCTTTTCCCGGTCTCCTCCATGGTATCTACACCAGGAAATTAACATTAGTAAAATCCACAGGTTTCAATTTTTAGATTTCCCCAGTTTTACATACAGTCATTTGTGTGTGTGTGTGTGTGTGTGTGTGTGTGTGTGTGTGTTAGCTCTATTCAAGTTTACACACATACAGATTCATGTGTTCATCTGTATCACATGTATAGGTTCATCACCACAATCAAGACGCACAACTGTTTCCTCATAACAAGGTTTCCCTAGGCCACGCACACCTTTGTAGCCACACTGACCCCCTCCCCTAATCATTAACCCCAGACAATCACTAATCATTTCTTCATCCGTACAATTTTGTTGTTCAGTAATGTCATAGAGTGGCTTCCTTGGTGGCTCAATGGTAAAAGAATCTGCCTGCCAAGGCGGGAAATGCATATTTAATCCTTGGGTCAGGAAGAGCCTCTGGAGAAGGAAATGGCAACCCACTCCAGTATTCTTGCCTGGAAAATCTCTTGGAGAGAGGAGCCTGGTGGGAGTCCATGGGATTACAACGAGTCTGGCATGACTGATGGACTAAACAGTACCAATGCCCTAGAAATGGAACTATATAGAAGTAACCAATGAGATTTTTTTCACTTAGCATAAGTAATAAAATCATGAGATCTATCCAAGTAACTGTATGTGTCCAACTTGTTGGTCTTTTTATTTCTGAATAGTATTCCATGGTATAGATGCGCCACAGTTTGCTTAGTCGGTAACCCCTGAGGGACACTGGGTTGTTTCCACATTTGGGCTGCTGTGAATAAAGCGGTTATGAATATTCAGGTGCAAGTTTTTATGTGAATAAAATCTTTTATTTATTTAGAATAAGTATCCAAATGTGTGATTGCATGTTTAGTTTCATGAGAAACTGCCAAGCTATTTTCCAGAATGCCCATATCACATCTTCATCAGCAGTTTGTGAATGATTGAGTTTTTCCCACATGTTTGCCAGAATTTAGTGTTATCACTACTTTTTATTTTAGCCCTACTGAGATTTGTGTAGCAATATTTCACTGTGGCTTTTATTTGCATTTCTCTGATGGCTAATATTGTTGGACATCTTCCAGGTGCTGATTTGTAATCTGCATATCCCCTATTTGGTGAAAGACCTATTCAAATCCATTCCCCGTTTTCTTCCCTCATAGCTCAGTTGGTAAAGAATTCATCTGCAATGTGGGAGACCTAGGTTCAATCCCTCAGTTGGGAAGATCTACTGGAGAAGGGAAAGGCTATCCACTCCAGTATTCTGGCCTGGAGAATTCCATGGACTGTATAGTCCAAGGGGTCGCAAAGAGTCGGACACGACTGAGGGACTTTCATTTTCACCCCTACTTTTATAAATTATCTTTTCATATTTTAATAGGGTCTTTGTTCAAGCTGGTTTTAGAAAAGGCAGAGGAACCAGAGATCCAATTGCCAACATCCGTTGGATCATCAAAAAAGCAAGAGAGTTCCAGAAAAACATCTATTTCTGCTTTATTGACTATGCCAAAGTCTTTGATTGTGTGGATCACAAGAAACTGTGGAAAATTCTGAAAGAGATGGGAATACCAGATCACCTGACCTGCCTCTTGAGAAATTTGTATGCAGGTCAGGAAGCAACAGTTAGAACTGGACATGGAACAACAGACTGGTTCCAAATAGGAAAAGGAGTACATCAAGGCTATATATTGTCACCCTGTTTATTTAACTTCTATGCAAAGTACATCATGAGAAATGCTGGGCTGGAAGAATCACAAGCTGGAATCAAGATTGCAGGGAGAAATATCAATAACTTCAGATATGCAGATGATACCACCCTTATGGCAGAAAGTGAAGAGGAACTAAAAAGCCTCTTGATGAAAGTGAAAGTGGAGAGTGAAAATGTTGGCTTAAAGCTGAACATTCAAAAAATGAAGATCATCGCATACAGTCCCATCATTTCATGGGAAATTGATGGGGAAACAGTGGAAACAGTGTCAGACTTTATTTTTCTGGGCTCCAAAATCACTGCATATGGTGATTGCAGCCATAAAATTAAAAGACGCTTACTCCTTGGAAGGAAAGTTATGACCAACCTAGATAGCATATTCAAAAGCAGAGACATTATTTTGCCAACAAAGGTCTGTCTAGTCAAGGCTATGGTTTTTCCTGTGCTCATGTATGGATGTGAGAGTTGGACTGTGAAGAAAGCTGAGCGCTGAAGAATTGATGCTTTTGAACTGTGGTGTTGGAGAAGACTCTTGAGAGTCCCTTGGACTGCAAGGAGACCCAACCAGTCCATTCTAAAGGAGATCGGTCCTGGGTGTCCTTTGGAAATAATGATTCTAAAGCTGAAACTCCAGTACTCTGGCCACCTCATGGGAAGAGTTGACTCATTGGAAAAGACTCTGATGCGGGGAGGGATTGAGGGCAGGAGGAGAAGGGGATGACAGAGGATGAGATGGCTGGATGCCATCACTGACTCAATGGACGTGAGTTTGAGTGAACTCCGTCTGGAAGTTGGTGATGGACAGGGAGGCCTGGCATGCTGCAATTCATGGGGTTGCAAAGAGTTGGACACAAGTGAGCAACTGAACTGAACTGAATACTCCACTGTGCATATGTACCACAACTTCTTTATACATTCACATGTCAATGGACATCTGGGTTGCTTCCTTGTCCTACCTATTGTAAATATGCTTCAATAAACTGGAGTATATGTGTCTTTTTCAATTATGGTAGAATCACAATTTTGTTGTGAGTGACAACATGCTGAGATTCTAAAGATCCTGATATCCCAACCTGGAAAGCATATTAAAAAGAAGAGACATTACTTTGCCAACAAGGTCTATATAGCCAAACCTATGATTTTTTACTTAGTAAAGTTCTGATTACTACTCTCCAGACTACGCCTCAGTAATCCGTGAACTGTCCAATGTTCGAGGTTCTTTGGGTTTGGAGCGGGGGGAACCAGATCTCAAAACGCCCATCCCCGGTGGCATAGGAAAAAGAAAGAGGTTCAGAAAAAAAATCATTTTCTCCTTAATGACCTTGCCAAAGCCCTTTGACTGTGTGGATCACAATAAACTGTGGAAAATTCTGAAAGAGATGGGAATACTAGACCACCTGATCTGCCTCATAAGAAATCTGTATGCAGGTCAGGAAGCAACAGTTAGAACTGGTCATGGAACAACAGACTGGTTCCAAATAGGAAAAGGAGTACGTCAAGGCTGTATATTGTCACCCTGTTTATTTAACTTATATGCAGAGTACATCATGAGAAATGCTGGACTGGAAGAAACACAAGTTGGAATCAAGATTGCCGGGAGAAATATCAATAACCCCAGATATGCAGATGACACCACCCTTATGGCAGAAAGTGAAGAGGGGCTAAAAAGCCTCTTGATGAAAGTGAAAGTGGAGAGTGAAAGGGTTGGCTTAAAGCTCAACATTCAGAAAACGAAGATCATGGCATCTGGTCCCATCACTGCATGGGAAATAGATGGGGAAACAGTGGAAACAGTGTCAGACTTTGTTTTTCTGGGCTCCAAGATCACTGCAGATGGTGACTGCAGCCATGAAATTAAAAGACGCTTACTCCTTGGAAGGAAAGTTATGACCAACCTAGATAGCATATTCAAAAGCAGAGACATTACTTTACCAGCAAAGGTTCCCCTAGTCAAGGCTGTGGTCTTTCCTGTGGTCGTGTATGGATGTGAGAGCTGGACTCAGAAGAAGGCTGAACGCTGAAGAAGTGATGCTTTTGAACTGTGGTGTTGGAGAAGACTCTTGAGAGTCCCTTGGACTGCAAGAAGATCCAACCAGTCCATTCTGAAGGAGATCAATCCTGGAATTTCTTTGGAAGGAATGATGCTAAAGCTGAAACTCCAGTATTTTGGCCACCTCATGCGAAGAGTTGACTCATTGGAGAAGACTCTGATGCTGGGGGGGATTGAGGGCAGGAGGAGAAGGGGATGACAGAGGATGAGATGGCTGGATGGCATCACTGACTCGATGGATGCGAGTCTGAGTGACCCCCGCCAGGAGCTGGTGATGGACAGGGAGGCCTGGCGTGCTGCGGTTCATGGGGTCGCAAAGAGTCGGACACGACTGAGCGACTGATCTGATCTGAGGAGGGCCCCCCCCCCCCCCCCCCCCCCCCCCCCCCCCCCCCCCCCCCCCCCCCCCCCCCCCCCCCCCCCCCCCCCCCCCCCCCCCCCCCCCCCCCCCCCCCCCCCCCCCCCCCCCCCCCCCCCCCCCCCCCCCCCCCCCCCCCCCCCCCCCCCCCCCCCCCCCCCCCCCCCCCCCCCCCCCCCCCCCCCCCCCCCCCCCCCCCCCCCCCCCCCCCCCCCCCCCCCCCCCCCCCCCCCCCCCCCCCCCCCCCCCCCTCTGATTTTTCCAGTAGTCATGTATGGATGTGAGAGTTGAACCATGAAGAAAGCTGAGTGCCGAAGAATTGATGCTTTTGAACTGCGGTGTTGGAGAAGACTCTTGAGAGTCTCTTGGACAGCAAGGAGATCAAACCAGTCAATCCTGAAGGAAATCAGTCCTGAATATTCATTGGAAGGTTGATGCTGAAATTGAAGCTCCAATACTTTGGCCACCTGATGTGAAGAACTGATTCATTGGAAAAGACCCTGATGCTGGGAAAGATTGAAGGCAGAAGGAGAAGGGGATGACAGAGGATGAGATGGTTGGATGGCATCATCGACTCAATGTACATCAATTTGAGCAAGTTTTGGGAACTGGTGACAGACAAGGAAGCCTGGCATTCTGCAATCCATGGAATTGTAAAGAGTTGGACACAACTGAGCGACTGATCTGAATTGAATTGAGAACAATTTTGTAGTGAGCAACAACATGCTGAGACTGAAAAAATCTTGATATCCCAGGCGCCTTTGCCGATTGAAAAAAATGTGGGGACATGGACTAACACTTTGATAAATGAAATGCAAGTAGAAGGTGCTGGGTGAAGCTTCTGAAAATGATTGACTTGGCCAGCATGTACTCATTTGCCTCTTGACGTTCTTCCTGGAAGGTGTATAAAGTGGATGGATTTCTTGCTGTTTCGACAAAGTATATAAACTAAAGTAACAATTTAAGGACAAGAAACAGCTAGAAAGAAGAGCCTTGATTCCCCTAAGATTATGAAGCTAGTACACCAGCCCTGGACTGCACATGGTACATGCGATAGAGCTTCTTTATATAAGAGGGAAGTAAACTCCAGCTTGTTAAAAACATTATCTGAGTTTTTTGTGATGTGAAGCTGAACCAATATCTGATATAAATGATGTTCATTAAAATTACAATTCATCACTGCATCAGTCTGATTGAGTAAACTCCTAATAATCCAGATCTTCAAAGGTGTTCTAGATGATTCTGACACAGGTGATGTTGGTGGTTTAAGGTCTGGAATGTGGGAACCATGGTCCCACCAACCTTTCCCCTGCCCTCTCCTACCTTCTTCACCAAGTGTCACATAAATGCAAATGCCCTTTGTCCACAAACACATTTTCAGTAGCATCAAAACTCTATAAAGAAAACTTTTCTTACCAGGAACAAGAATACAATGGATGGAAAACTGTTATATACATGATAATAAACAGAAAACTGTTTATTATACAGTGGAAACAGTATCCACTTTCAAAAAACAATATTTTAGGGGCTGATAGCAGAAAACATATATCTCTCCCTTGTAAGGGGAAAAATTCTGACTTTTGGATATTCCGACTTCTTTAATGGAGAAATTGATGTTTAGAAATCATACAAATCATAAATGGCAGAATCAGATTCACATCTTTGTCTCTTTTACTCCAAATACTGAGATCTTCGTGTCTATTATTACATAACGTTTTCACTCCTCAGTTTTAAAGTGAAAAGTTTCATGGAAACAGTCCTAAATCCTTTTTATTTCTAATGTCTGATGAATCTACTGTTTCCTATACAGGAATTAGAGAAATACTAAAATCATCTCATGCATCTTAAAGCCCCACCTAGGTCTTGAGGGGGCTGCACATATAACAGATGAGGCCTTCTAGTACTGAGAAGTCCTTCTTCATCCTCCAGAGGTGATCTGGTAAAATTAGACCTTGAAGGGTCTTTAAGCTCATCAGTCTAAATCCTTTGTTTAAACTGAGGACACTGAAGGCTGCTACACCAATGATATGACTAAAGACACAGCCAGGAGGGGCAGAGCTGAATTTGGCATTTCAGCTTCCCATTCTAAATCCCATGCCCTTTACTATAGACACGCTACTAAAAACTCAGGAATTTGAGAGGAGCTCCCCTTTGTGTTGCTAGCTGTTTGCAGACTCTCCTTTGTGGGAAGACAAAACCACCAACTCTGCACACTGTCGCGGCTTCTAAGAGATAGCTCTGGCAGGTTTGTGCTGGGGCTGCAGGTGCCAGCTGAGCACTGTGTGTCTGCAGCACAGAGGTAAGTAGCAGTGTCCTCAGTCTGGGAAGCCGTGATGGACAAGGAGCTGCTTTTGATGGAGTTGTCAAGCGTGAAGTGTAGTCTTCCACTATGTTTCTGTCTCTCATTTGAACGCATTAAACTCAGATGAACAAAGTCTCGCCTTGAATCCTGTCTGTACCACTGTAAGGCAGTTAAAGTAATACTTTTATAACTGCAGTTCATGGTGACATTTTCACCCTCCTGGATGCTCAGGGTCTGAAGATTCTGTTCTCCTTGCTGGCTATTCACCTCTAGGCAGAAACACAAGGACAGAGGCCAGGAGTCAGTCACTGCATTTTCACTCACTAGTGTTTGTATTTCCCTCCATAATTTGAGGGTGCATTTTCCAATTAATAGGCTTTCCTGGTGGCACAGTGGTAAAGATTCTGCCTGCAATGCAGGAGATGTGGCTTTGATCCCTGGGTCAGGAAGATCTCCTGGAGAAGGGAATGGCAACTCACTCCAGTATTCTTGCCTAGAAAATTCTAGGGACTGAGGAGCCTGGAGGGCTACAGTCCATTGGGTCAAAAAGAGTTAGACAGGACTGAGCAACTAACACTTTCACTTTTCCCAATTAAAGAGAAGATTTTGCCCCTCAGTCTTGTGAGCTCTGAATTTTGGTCACCCTCTTCCCATCACCAAGAGCCCTAACTCACTGGCCAGCTGAAGCCACAGAATCACGAAAGACAGGGCCAGAAGCTTCTCCATTCTTCTTCTTCAGGGGGATCATGGAAGACGCAGCTCTCACCCTGAAATAAAGCCAGGTTCCTCAGTCTAGCTCTTTTTTTTGAGTATACTCATCCAGTCCCTCTGAGTCCCAGAAAGAGTCTCAGGTTTCTTACCCAACCAATCAAAGGAAGCTTAGTCTTTTCTCTTTCAATACAAACATGTTGATTTGAAACAAAGTGAGTCTGAGGACAGAGGCACTGCCATCTTGTGGGGGCAACATCATCCTGCTGAGAGAGCCACCTGAGGAAGGTGAAGTGTGTTAAGGTTGGTTCAGAGGAAATTGCAAAGCTGTTCTATTCTCTGCCTTTATTGAACTCCAGTTCCAGTCTAGAGTGCGAACAGATACAGATGCAATTTTATGCACTAAAAACTCAGTGAAGAAAGAACACTGATGCCCAGTATTTACAGAGTACCTCTGAGGAGCACAGTTAGACTTCTGCAGTCACTTCTGATACCATGTCCTTCTTCTTTTTCCTAATTTGCCTAATGCTGGAATGAGATTGTATTTGAGTCAGGGTTCTTACATACGAGTAATGGAAACTGACTCTGGCTGAATTAAATAGAAAAGGAATAAGTTAATTAATATTGAGTTTGCCTCAGAATCTCCCATATGGTCAGAAAACTGGACTCCAAAGCTATAGAGTCAGTCTACCAAACATTTAAGGAAGAGTTAACACTGATCATTCTGAAACTACTCTCAGAGGTTGCAGAGATTGCAGAGAAAGGAACATATCAGTGCAACCTACTTCATCACTTTGGCCTTATGATCTCATGATCTGGCCTTGCTAGCAGTGCTGAAAGTCATGCATGAGCTCAAAAACACTCCTTTCCCCTTACCAAGTTTGACCTCGCTGATGCTATTTCTCACTGTCCAGTCTGTCAATGACACAGACTAATACTGAGTCCCTGAAAGGGTATCATTCTCCAGAGAGACTTCCTGGATGCCTGATGACAACTGGATTACATTCAGTTCAGTTCAGTCGCTCAGTCGTGTCTGACTCTTTGAGACCCCATAAATCGCAGCACGCCAGGCCTCCCTGTCCACCACCAACTCTCGGAGTTCACTCAGACTCACGACCATCGAGTCAGTGATGCCAAACAGCCATCTCATCCTCTGTCATCCCATTCTCCTCCTGCCCCCAATCCTTCCCAGCATCAGGATCTTTTCCATTGAGTCAACTCTTCGCATGAGGTGGCCAAAGTACTGGAGTTTCAGCTTTAGAATCATTCCTTCCAAAGAAATCCCAGGGCTGATCTGCTTTAGAATGGACTGGTTGGATCTCCTTGCAGTCCAAGGGACTCTCAAGAGTCTTCTCCAACACCACAGTTCAAAAGCATCAGTTCTTCAGCGCTCAGCCTTCTTCACAGTCCAGCTCTCACATCCATACATGACCACTGGAAAAATCATAGCCTTGACTAGACGGACCTATGTTGGCAAAGTAATGTCTCTGCTTTTGAATATGCCATCCAGGTTGGTCATAACTTTCCTTCCAAGGAGTAAGTGTCTTTTAATTTCATGGCTGCAGTCACCATCTGTAGTGATTATGGAGCCCCCTCAAAATAAAGTCTGACACTGTTTCCACTGTTTTCCCATCTATTTCCCATGAAGTGATGGGACTGGATGCCATGATCTTCATTTTCTGAGTGTTGAGCTTTAAGTCAACTTTTTCACTCTCCACTTTCACTTTCATCAAGAGGCTTTTGAGTTCCTCTTCACTCTCTGCCATAAGGGTGGTGTCATCTGCATATGTGAAATTATTGATATTTCTCCTGGCAATCTTGATTCCAGCTTGTGTTTCTTCCAGTCCAGCATTTCTCATAATGTACTCTGCATAGAAGTTGAATAAACAGGGTGACAATATTCGGCCTTGACGTACTCCTTTTCCTATTTGGAACCAGTCTGTTGTTCCATGACCAGTTCTAACTGTTGCTTCCTGATCTACATACAAATATCTCAAGAGGCAGGTCAGGTGGTCTGATATTCCCATCTCTTTCAGAATTTTCCAGTTTATTGTTATCCACACATTCAAAGGCTTTGGCATAGTCAATAAAGCAGAAATAGATGTTTTTCTGGAACTCTCTTGCTTTTTCCATGATCCAGCGGATGTTGGCAATTGGATCTCTGGTTCCTCTGCCTTTTCTAAAACCAGCTTGAACATCAGGAAGTTCACGGTTCACATTTTGCTGAAGCCTGGCTTGGAGAATTTTGAGCATTACTTTACTAGCGTGTGAGATGAGTGCAATTGTGCGGTAGTTTGAGCATTGTTTGGCATTGCCTTTCTTTGGAATTGGAATGAAAACTGACCTTTTCCAGTCCTGTGGCCACTGCTGAGTTTTCCAAATTTGCTGGCATATTGAGTTCAGCATTTTCACACCATCATCTTTCAGGATTTGGAACAGCTCAACTGGAATTCCATCACCTCCACTAGCTTTGTTCATAGTGATGCTTTCTAAGGCCCACTTGACTTCACATTCCAGGATGTCTGGCTCTAGGTCAATGATCACACCATCATGATTATCTGGGTCATGAAGATCTTTTTAGTACAGTTCTTCTGTGTATTCTTGCCACCTCTTCTTAATATCTTCTGCTTCTGTTAGGTCCATATCATTTCTGTCCTTTATCGAGCCCATCTTTGCATAAAATATTCCTTTGGTATCTCTGATTTTCTTGAAGAGATCCCTAGTCTTTCCCATTCTGTTTTTTTCTCTATATATCTTTGCATTGATCGCTGAAGGAGGCTTTCTTATCTCTCCTTGCTATTCTTTGGAACTCTGCATTCAGATATTTATGTCTTTCCTTTTCTCCTTTGCTTTTCACTTCTCTTTTCACAGCTATTTGTAAGGCCTCCCCAGACAGCCATTTTGCTTTTATGCATTTCTTTTCCATGGGGATGGTCTTGATCCCTGTCTCCTGTACAATGTCACGAACCTCATTCCATAGTTCTTCAGGCATTCTGTCTATCAGCTCTAGGCCCTTAAATCTATTTCTCACTTCCACTGTATAATCATAAGGGATTTGATTTAGGTCATACCTGAATGGTCTAGTGGTTTTCCCTACTTTCTTCAATTTAAGTCTGAATTTGGCAATAAGGAATTCATGGTCTGAGCCACAGTCAGCTCCTGGTCTTGTTTTTGCAGGCGGCTGCAACAGGTGTGCTAAAGCACCAGCGAGCGGATCAAACCCACGTCTGAGGTTCGGGGCAGAAGCCGGGAGGACCCCATGCCCGAAGGGCGGTGGCCAAGAGGAGTTACCCACATCCTGGGTTAGGGGCAGCGGCCGAGAGGAGATACTCAGCTTCCGAGGTCAGGGGCAGCGACGAGAGAAGGTGCCCCACGTCCGAGGTCAGGGGCAGCAGCTGGGAGGAGATACTGCAAGCCCCAAGCCTGAGGGCCAGGGGATCAGGGTGGGAGGAGCTACTCCACACCCCCACGCCCAAGGCCAAGGGCAGTAACAGAGAGGATCAACCCCCACGTCCAAGGATCTGTGGCTGCGTGGGCACAGGAGGGCCTAGAGGAGCTATTCCAGTTTGAAGGTCAGGAAGGGCAGTGGTGAGGAGATACCCCTCATCCAAGGTAAGAAGCACTGGCTGAGTTTTGCTGGAGCAGCCATGAAGAGATACCCCACGCCCAAGGTAAGAGAAACCCAAGTAAGATGGTAGATGTTACGAGGGGGCATCAGGGAGGGCAGACACACTGAAACCATACTCACAGAAAACTAGTCAATCTACTCACACTAGGACCACAGCCTTGTCTAACTCAATGAAACTAAGCCATGCCCATGGGGCAACCCAAGATGGGCAGGTTATGGTGGAGAGATCTGACAGAATATGGTCCACTGGAAGAGGGGAATGGCAAACCACTTCAGTATTCTTGCCTTGAGAACCCCATGAACAGTATGAAAAGGCAAAATGATAGGATACTGAAAGAGAAACTCCCCAGGTCAGTAAGGGCCCAATATGCTACTGGAGATCAGTGGAGAAATAACTCCAGAAACAATGAAGAGATGGAGCCAAAGCAAAAAGAATACTGGCCTGTGGATGTGACAGGTGATAGAAGCAAGGTCCGATGCTGTAAAGAGCAATATTGCATAGGAACCTGGAATATCAGGTCCATGAATCAAGGCAAATTGGAAGTGGTCAAACAAGAGATGGCAAGAGTGAATGTCGACATTCTAAGAATCAGTGAACTGAAATGGACTGGAATGGGTGAATTTTAACTCAATTGACCATTATATCTACTACTGCAGGCAAGAATCCCTCAGAAGAAATGGAGTGGCCATCATGGTCAACAAAAGAGTCCCAAATGCAGTACTTGGATGCAATCCCCACCATGACAGAATGATCTCTTGTTTGTTTCCAAAATAATGGCCATTCAGTATCACAGTAATCCAAGTCTATGCCCCAAGCAGTAACCCTGAAGAAGTTGAAGTGGAACCGTTCTATGATGACCTACAAGACCTTTTAGAACTAACACCCAAAATAGGTGTCCTTTTCATTATAGGGGACTGGAATGCAAATTTAGAATGGCTTATTGATTCTATGGGCTTCCCCAGTGGCTCAATGGTAAAAGATCCACTTGCCAATAGAGGACATGCAAGAAACACAGGTTTGAGCACTGGGTCAGCATTAGATCCCCTGGGGGTAGGAAATGGCAACCGACTCCAGTATTCTTGCCTGAAAAATTCCAGGGACAGAGGAACCTGGTGGACTATAGTTCATGGGGTCACAAGGGGGACTGAATGACTGAGCACATTCACACACACACATTGATTCTGTAATAGCACCGGTTGAAAAACAACTCTGAAAAGATGGCATTCTGTCTCATCAGATGCAATGTATACTTTACAGCAGAGAAAAGTAGTGGTGTTGTCTCCCCCATAACCAGAATGCATGATTCCAGAAATGAAGGAAGTGGCACTGGGAGTGGATCAACCACTGTGTACAAACAGTAACTCACTAGCAAGACTTTTGCATGTAATATTTGTAACTTTGAGTTGTATTAGTTCTTATTTCTAAAAGAAATAAAAATAGTACTAAGGAACACAGCAATGGTTTCACTGAACTGGAAGATAAGACTTCCAGGTGGCTGCTAGAGCTATATATATATCTCACAACCAATGGATAGAAAATGAGGTTACTCGACTGACTAGAGTGGTTGATACCAATTACCAAGGAGGAATGGGTTGTCGCTACATATCAAATATAAAAAGGACTATAATGTCTGGAACCCAGGAGATTTCCTAGAAGAGCCTCTTGGCACTTTCATGCCCAATACTAAAGGTTAATGTTAAATTACAACAACAAATAAAAAGACAAGATTTTTGAGTACTCAGATCCTTTGAGAATGAAGAATTGGGTCACACCACTAGGTAAGTAACCCAATTCATGGAGGTTATGGTTGTGAGCAGGGAAAATATAAAATGTGTAATAAGAAAAAACGTCGTCTATATCAATTGCAGCATCACCACCAAATAGGGAATCAAAGAATGTAGTAGTTTTCTACATTTTTTTCTTGCTCTTTACTTTCATGTGATCCTTTGTGGACACTGCCATTTCCTTCTTCCTTCTCCTCACTATACTTATTCTATATACAACTTGAGAGAGATTAAGTCTGCATATAACAGAATTTTCAGTGGAATTCCCTCTGAATTTTATAAGTTATTAATACAGCCAGTGATCCATAGTGACTGTTGGGACCACAGGTCTAAGGATGAGAACTTCTTCACTTGTTCAAAAGACAGACTTAGCTTGTAAGATGGAAACAGAGTCATTTCAC
>CAKXYN010000650.1:0-34820 GCA_935064755.1 Tragelaphus eurycerus | reverse complement strand
TTCTTATTCATTTTTTTGTTGTTGCTGTTGTTAAAATGTATTTTCTTTCTTTCTTTTTATTCTTGGCTGTGCTGGGGCTTCGTTGCTGCTCGGGCTTTCTCTACTTGCAGAGAGCGAGGGCTACTCTCTAGCTGTGGTGCGAGGACCTCTCATTGCAGTAGTTTCTCTTGTTGCCGAGCAACGAGTGGGCTTCTGTAGTTGTGGCTGCTGCTGCTGCTGCTGCTGCTGAGTCGCTTCAGTTGTGTCCGACTCTGTGCAACCCCTTGGACGGCGGCCCAACAGGCTCCCCTGTCCCTGGGATTCTCCAGGCAAGAACACTGGAGTGGGTTGCCATTTCCTTCTCCAGTGCATGAAAGAGAAAATTGAAAGTGAAGTCGCTCAGTCGTGTTGGACTCTTAGCGACCCCATGGACTGAAGCCTGCCAGGCTCCTCCATCCATGGGATTTTCCAGGCAAGAGTACTAGAGTAGGGTGCCATTGCCTTCTCCAGTAGTTGTGGCACTTGGGCTCAATAGTCGCATTTTGCAGGCCCTAGAGCACTGGCTCAATAGTCATGGCTCACAGCTCAGTGGCTCTGGAGCACAGGGAATCTCCTCAGAGCAGGGATCGAGACTGTGTCTCCTGCAGTGGCAGACGGATTCTTTACCATGAGCCACCAGAGTAGCTGCCTGACTCATTTTTAACAAGTCAAATCAAACATCTTCCTCAGTGATGCCTTCCCGACCATCCTGCCTCCCTCTGCACCCAATTAGTTAAGGCTTTTGTAATGTCATCCCCAATCCCGGTTCACAACCCTCTGTATGTAATTATTTACCTACCTCCTGCTCCATGTCTGACTCTGTAGGTTCAAACCCTCTGAAGTCACTGTAGCATTTGAGTGCCCTGCACCTGCGTCCCTATAGGGTATCCTCAGCTCTTTTTTTTTTTTTTTTTTTTTTTTTTTGGCTCAGGATCTTGGTTCCCCAACCTGGGTGGAACCTGCACCCTTGACAATGAAAACTTGGAGTCCTAACCACTGGACTGCCAGGGAATTCCCAGCTGCTGCCCTTTTGAAGGAAGGTTTTCTTTCTGGTGCTGGTTTTGCCTTTCTAGGGTGACCAGATCGTCTCTATTTCCCTGGCACTGGAAGTCGGGGGTCCCAAGGAACACCTCAGTCCCAGGCAATGTGGATGGTTGGTCAGCTGATCGTTCGTGCTCTGGGACAGGTTTGGGTCCTGGGTGGAGGCTCTTGCACCCAGGCCTGTCCTTGTCATGCTCCTCAGCTCTCCCTGGAGTCTGTGAACCTGACTCCTCCTCCGTGTCTGTAGAAAGCAGAGTCTGTGCTCCACTGATCACGGGGGTTTTCTGGTGACCCTGTCGCCACCTCACTGCCACTTGTCAGGCTCCAAGGTCTGCAAGAGACAGAATCGGAGAGGCAGAATTCCTCGTACACCTCTTGTTCTCCTAGACAGCCCGGGCCAAACCCAGAGGCAGAGAGTAAGTGAGAGGTCACGGCTCATCACTGACCTCCAGGCTGCATCTACCAGACTGTGCTGCAGCCCACATGGAGGGGTTTTTAAGAACTACCCATGATTCTTGCTCTCAAAGCTTCATGAGGAGGTCAATTCCTTTTTTTCATTTCTACTTAAAAAAATTTTTTTTTAATTTAAATATAAGTATAGTTGATTTCGGCCGAGAGGAGCTACCCCACAACCGAGGTCAGGAAAGGCGAGGAGATACCCCTCCTCCAAGGTCAGGAAGGGCGGCGTTGGGGAGAGACCCCTCGTCCAAGGTAAGGTGCGATGGCTATGCTTTGCTGGAGCAGCCGGGAGGAGATACCCCACGCCCAAGGTAAGAGAAACCCAAGTAAGACAGTAGGTGTTGCAAGAGGGCATCACAGGGCAAACACACTGAAACCATACTCACAGAAAACTAGTCAATCTAATCACACTAGGACCACAGCCTTGTCTAACTCAATGAAACTAAGCCATGCCCATGGGGCAACCCAGGATGGGCGGGTCATGGTGGAGAGATCTGACAGGGTGTGGTCCGTTGGAGAAGGGAATGACAAACCACTTCAGTATTCTTGCCTTGAGAACCCCATGAACAGTATGAAAAGGCAAATGATAGGATACTGAAAGAGAAACTCCCCAGGTCAGTAGGGGCCCAATATGCTACTGGAGATCAGTGGAGAAATAACTCCAGAAAGAATGAAGGGATGGAGCCAAAGCAAAAAGAATACCCAGCTGTGGATGTGTCTGGTGATAGAAGCAAAGTCCGATGCTGTAAAGAGCAATATTGCATAGGAACCTGGAATGTCAGGTCCATGAATCAAGGCAAATTGGAAGTGGTCAAACAAGAGATGGCAAGAGTGAATGTCGACATTCTAGGAATCAGTGAACTAAAATGGACTGGAATGGGTGAATTTAACTCAGAGGACCATTATATCTACTACTGCGGGCAGGAATCCCTCAGAAGAAACAGAGTGGCCATCATGGTCAACAAAAGAGTCCGAAATGCAGTACTTGGATGCAATCTCAAAAACGACAGAATGATCTCTGTTCATTTCCAAAGCAAACCATTCAATGTCACAGTAATCCAAGTCTATGCCCCAACCAGTAACGCTGAAGAAGCTGAAGTTGAATGGTTCTATGAAGACCTACAAGACCTTTTAGAACTAACACTCAAAAAAGATGTCCTTTTCATTATAGGGGACTGGAATGCAAAAGTAGGAAGTCAGGAAACACCTGGAGTAACAGGCAAATCTGGCCTTGGAATACGGAATGAAGCAGGGCAAAGACTAATAGAGTTTTGCCAAGAAAATGCACTGGTCATAGCAAATACCCTCTTTCAACAACACAAGAGAAGACTCTATACATGGACATCACCAGATGGTCAACACCGAAATCAGATGGATTATATTCTTTGCAGCCAAAGATGGAGAAGCTCTATACAATCAGCAAAAACAAGACCAGGAGCTGACTGTGGCTCAGACCATGAACTCCTTATTGCAAAATTCAGACTTAAATTGAAGAAAGTAGGGAAAACCACTAGACCATTCAGGTATGACCTAAATCAAATCCCTTATGAGTATACAGTGGATGTGAGAAATAGATTTAAGGGCCTAGATCTGATAGATAGAGTGCCTGATGAACTATGGAATGAGGTTCATGACATTGTACAGGAGACAGGGATCAAGACCATCCCCATGGAAAAGAAGTGCAAAAAAGCAAAATGGCTGTCTGGGGAGGCCTTACAAATAGCTGTGAAAAGAAGAGAAGCAAAAAGCAAAGGAGAAAAGGAAAGATATAAACATCTAAATGCAGAGTTCCAAAGAATAGCAAGAAGAGATAAGAAAGCCTTCTTCAGCAATCAATGCAAAGAAATAGAGGAAAACAACAGAGTGGGAAAGACTAAGGATCTCTTCAAGAAAATCAGAGATACCAAAGGAACATTTCATGCAAAGATGCGCTCAATAAAGGACAGAAATGGTATGGACCTAACAGAAGCAGAAGATATTAAGAAGAGGTGGCAAGAATACACAGAAGAACTGTACAAAAAGGATCTTCACGACCCAGATAATCATGATGGTGTGATTACTAACCTAGAGCCAGACATCCTGGAATGTGAAGTCAAGTGGGCCTTAGAAAGCATCACTACAAACAAAGCTAGTGGAGGTGATGGAATTCCAGTGGAGCTATTCCAAATCCTGAAAGATGATGCTGTGAAAGTGCTGCACTCAATATGCCAGCAAACTTGGAAAACTCAGCAATGGCCACAGGATTGGAAAAGGTCAGTTTTCATCCCAATCCCAAAGAAAGGCAATGCCAAAGAATGCTCAAACTACCGCAAAATTGCACTCATCTCACATGTTAGTAAAGTGATGCTCAAAATTCTCCAAGCCAGGCTTTGGCAATATGTGAACCGTGAACTTCCTGATGTTCAAGCTGGTTTTAGAAAAGGCAGAGGAACCAGAGATCAAATGGCCAACATCTGCTGGATCATGGAAAAAGCAAGAGAGTTCCAGAAAAACATCTATTTCTGCTTTATTGACTATGCCAAAGCCTTTGACTGTGTAGATCACAATAAACTGTGGAAAATTCTGAAAGAGATGAGAATACCAGACCACCTGATCTGCCTCTTGAGAAATTTGTATGCAGGTCAGGAAGCAACAGTTAGAACTAGACATGGAACAACAGACTGGTTCCAAATAGGAAAAGGAGTACGTCAAGGCTGTATATTGTCACCATGTTTATTTAACTTATATGCAGAGTACATCATGAGAAACACTGGACTGGAAGAAACACAAGTTGGAATCAAGATTGCTGGGAGAAATATCAATAACCTCAGATATGCAGATGACACCACCCTTATGGCAGAAAGTGAAGAGGAACTCAAAAGCCTCTTGATGAAAGTGAAAGTGGAGAGTGGAAAGGTTGGCTTAAAGCTCAACATTCAGAAAACGAAGATCATGGCATCTGGTCCCATCACTTCATGGGAAATAGATGGGGAAACAGTGGAAACAGTGTCAGACTTTATTTTTCTGGGCTCCAAAATCACTGCAGATGGTGACTGCAGCCATGAAATTAAAAGACACTTACTCCTTGGAAGGAAAGTTATGACCAACCTAGATAGCATATTCCAAAGCAGAGACATTACTTTGCCAACAAAGGTTTGCCTACTCAAGGCTATGGTCTTTCCTGTGGTCATGTATGGATGTGAGAGCTGGACTGTGAAGAAGGCTGAGCGCCGAAGAATTGATGCTTTTGAACTGTGGTGTTGGAGAAGACTCTTGAGAGTCCCTTGGACTGCAAGGAGATCCAACCAGTCCATTCTGAAGGAGATCAGCCTTGGGATTTCTTTGGAAGGAATGATGCTAAAGCTGAAACTCCAGTATTTTGGCCACATGATGCGAAGAGTTGACTCATTGGAGAAGACTCTGATGCTGGGACGGATTGGGGGCAGGAGGAGAAGGGGACGACAGAGGATGAGATGGCTGGATGGCATCACTGACTCGTTGGATGTGAGTCTGAGTGAACTCTGGGAGTTGGTGATGGACAGGGAGGCCTGGCGTGCTGTGATTCATGGGGTCGTAAAGAGTCAGAAACGACTGAGCGACTGATCAGATCTGATAGTTGACTTACAATGTTGTGTTAATTACTGCTGTACAGCAAAGTGCGTCAGTGTTATATATATATATATTCTTTTTTATATTCTTTTCATTATGATTTATCATAGGATATTGAATATAGCTCCCTGTGCTATACAGCAGGACTTTGTTGTTTATCCGTTCTATATATAATCGTCCCCATTTGCAAACCCTCACCTCCCACTCCATCCATCCCCAAGCTCCGTCTGCTGTGGCAACCCAGACCACCAGCCTGTTCTCCATGTCTGTGATTCTGTTTCTCTTTCATCGATAGGCTCGTTTCTGTCATATTGTGTCATGTTTTAGACTCCATGTGTAAGTAATATCATATGGTTTTTGTCTTTCTCTTTATGACTTATTTTACTTAGTATGATCATCTCTGGTTGCATCCATGTTGCAGCAGATGGCATTCTTTCCTTCTTTTTGAGGGCTGAGTTGTATTCCATTGTGTATCTGTACTGTATCTTCTTTATCCATTCATCTGTCAGTAGACATTTAGGCTGTTTCCTTGTCTTGGCTATTGTGAATACTACTGCTAGGAACACAGGGGTACATGTATCCTTTTGAATTGTAGCTCTGTCCAGATATGTGCCCAGGAGTGGGCTTGTGGGATCATCTGATGCTTCTATTAATAGTTTTCTGAGGACTCTCCATACTGTTTTCCACAACAGCGTAGGAGGGTTCCCTTTTCTCCACATCGTCTCCAGCATTTTGTTATTTATAGACTTTTTAATGATGGCCATTCTAATTGGTGTTGTACCTTATTTTAGTTTCCATCATATTTCTTTAAAAATCAGGAATGTTGAGCATCTTTTCATGTGCCTGTAGCCATCTGTCTTCTTGGAGAACTGTCTTTTTAGATCTTCTACCCATTTGTGAATAGAGTTGTTTGTTTTTTTTGTTGTTGAGTTGTATGAGCTGTTTATTTATTTTGGAAATTAAGCCCTTGTCAGTCTTATCATGAGAATATTTTCTCCTGTTCTGTAGGCTGTCTTTTCGTTCTGTTCATGATTTCCCTTACTGTGCAAAACCTTGTAAGTTTAATTAGGATCCATTTGTTTATTTTTGTTTTTATTCCTATTGCCCTGGGAGTCTGACCAGGAGGTCAGCTCTTTACCCAACCTGCTAGGAGGATCTCAGGAGAAATGTCTCCATGGATTGATCCTAAGACCAAGAGCAGAAGTTTCCTGAGCAGTTGGTTGGTTATTAATCTCAGAGACTCTTAGAACCGTGTTACTGAGCGAGTCATCCTTCCTTCATCAGCTGCGGGGATGTCTGGAGCACACTTGTGTTCCACTCCTCCAACGCAAAGCATTTAGGACATCGTGGTCCCCACTTTGTCCTTGTTCCTGGTGTGTGATGGCCCCACCTTGCTATTTCATTCCTCTTTCCCCTTCTTTGCTTTACTGAGGTAAAATTACATCAAGTGAAGATGCACACATCTTACGCATACAACTGGATGAGTTTTGACAACTCAAATGTTGACACCCATGTACCAACGCCCAAATCAAGAAAAAGCACATTTCTATCACCCAGAAAGTCTACTCATATTTCTTTACTGCCAACTTTTCACCCTGATACTTTCCTTTACCTGCTTTTAATATATTCTCTTACTGTTTTTCATGTAGTCTCCCCCACCCCAACTGGTTGTAGTCACTTTATATTTTTTTATTTTTATTTCCTTTTTCGTTGTGCCACAAGGCAAGTGGGATCTTAGTTCCCTGCTGCTGCTGCTGCTAAGTCGCATCAGTCGTGTCTGACTCTGTGCAACCCTGTAGACAACAGCCCACCAGGCTCCCCCGTCCCTGGGATTCTCCAAGCAAGAACACTGGAGTGGATTGCCATTTCCTTCTCCAATGCATGAAAGTGAAAAGTGAAAGTGAAGTCGCTCAGTCGTGTCTGACTCTAGCGACCCCATGGACTATAGCCTACCAGGCTCCTCCGTCCATGGGATTTTCCAGGCAAAAGTACTGGAGTGGAGTGCCATTGCCTTCTCCGCTTAGTTCCCTGACTGGGGACCAATTCCAAGCCGCTTGCAGTGAAAGTATAGAGTCCTAATCACTGGACCACCAGGGAAGTATCCATTCAGTCTTTTGAATATCTTAAATCTTCTCTTGCAATGAGAAAGAGCATGAGTAAGGAGGGTATTGTAATGAGGGAGATGTCCCAGCCCTGGATCAATATTGTACAGAGCTTCCCTCCCACCTGGGAGAATGGCAGAGCGTGGAGTGCTGAAGAAGCTCGGATCCCACCATCTGAGCCCTTGTGACCACATCCAGGTTCCCTGGCAGGCCCTCCTCCCCTCTGTGTGTCTGGAAGCCTCCTCCATGTGGTGTTGCCCAGCCTGGGGGTGCTTCCCAGGACACCTCCTCGTGGGTGACTTGTGTCTTTGTTCACTGTCTCCCCCATTGCTAACCATCATGGATGCTCCCCTTCCTTCAATCCAGCCCCAGACTTAGTCTTCACATTTCATCCTGCAAACCAGTGCCTGCCACTGTGCTGGGTGAGGGAGACACTTAGACAAGGCTGAGATGGTTTTGGCCCTCTGGGAAGTATGCTCACGCATACATGGAGAAGTCACCTCACAATACAAGACTGCGTGTGACCTCAGGAGAGGAGAATTATTGTGCATTTATGCACACCAACATCTGTAGCAGTCTAAGGTCCTCGAGTTTATTAAGCCACTCAAAAATATTTATTTAATTTTGCTACATGCAATGCACAGTTCTAAAAAAAATTTTTTTTTGGCCACGTGGCATGTGGGATCTTCATTCCCTGACCAGGGATTGAACCAGCAGCCCCTGCATTGGGAGGGTGGCGTCTTAACCACTGATCCAGGGAAGTCCCCAGGCACAGTTTTAGACACATCAGTAATTAAAACTGTGAGGTCCCCTGCCCTTGGGGAGCTTGTACTGTCATGGGAGAAAATACACAATAAATGTGAGAAATCAGTAAATCGTGTAGACTGTGAGAAATTAAGCATTGCTATGGCAAAAAATCTGACACTGTTTCCACTGTTTCCCCATCTATTTCCCATGCAGTGATGGGACCAGATGCCATGATCTTCGTTTTCTGAATGTTGAGCTTTAAGCCAACCTTTTCACTCTCCACTTTCACTGACTGCAGCCATGAAATTAAAAGACGCTTGCTCCTTGGAAGGAAAGTTATGACCAACCTAGATAGCATATTCAAAAGCAGAGACATTACTTTACCAACAAAGGTTCGCCTACTCAAGGCTATGGTCTTTCCTGTGGTCATGTATGGATGTGAGAGCTGGACTGTGAAGAAGGCTGAGCGCTGAAGAATTGATGCTTTTGAACTGTGGTGTTGGAGAAGACTCTTGAGAGTCCCTTGGACTGCAAGAAGATCCAACCAGTCCATTCTGAAGGAGATCAATCCTGGAATTTCTTTAGAAGGAATGATGCTAAAGCTGAAACTCCAGTATTTTGGCCACCTCATGCGAAGAGTTGACTTATTGGAGAAGACTCTGATGCTAGGAGGGATTGAGGGCAGGAGGAGAAGGGGACGACAGAGGATGAGATGGCTGGATGGCATCACTGACTCGATGGATGCGAGTCTGAGTGACCTCCGGGAGCTGGTGATGGACAGGGAGGCCTGGCGTGCTGCGGTTCATGGGGTCGCAAAGAGTCGGACACGACTGAGCGACTGATCTGATCTGATGGCAAAAAATAATGCTCAAAATTCTCCAAGCCAGGCTTCAGCAATATGTGAACCGTGAACTTCCTGATGTTCAAGCTGGTTTTAGAAAAGGCAGAGGAACCAGAGATCAAATTGCCAACATCCGCTGCATCATGGAAAAAGCAAGAGAGTTCCAGAAAAACATCTATTTCTGCTTTATTGACTATGCCAAAGCCTTTGACTGTGTAGATCACAATAAACTGTGGAAAATTCTGAAAGAGATGGGAATACTAGACCACCTGATCTGCCTCTTGAGAAATCTGTATGCAGGTCAGGAAGCAACAGTTAGAACTGGACATGGAACAACAGACTGGTTCCAAATAGGAAAAGGAGTACGTCAAGGCTGTATATTGTCACCATGTTTATTTAACTTATATGCAGAGTACATCATGAGAAACGCTGGACTGGAAGAAACACAAGTTGGAATCAAGATTGCCGGGAGAAATATCAATAACCTCAGATATGCAGATGACACCACCCTTATGGCAGAAAGTGAAGAGGGGCTAAAAAGCCTCTTCATGAAAGTGAAAGTGGAGAGTGAAAAGGTTGGCTTAAAGCTCAACATTCAGAAAATGAAGATCATGGCATCTGGTCCCATCACTGCATGGGAAATAGATGGAGAAACAGTGGAAACAGTGTCAGATTTATTTTTCTGGGCTCCAAAATCACTGCAGATGGTGACTGCAGCCATGAAATTAAAAGATGCTTACTCCTTGGAAGGAAAGTTATGACCAACCTAGATAGCATATTCAAAAGCAGAGACATCACTTTGCCAACAAGGTTTGCCTACTCAAGGCTATGGTCTTTCCTGTGGTCATGTATGGATGTGAGAGTTGGACTGTGAAGAAGGCTGAGCACCAAACAATTGATGCTTTTGAACTGTGGTGTTGGAGAAGACTCTTGAGAGTCCCTTGGACTGCAAGGAGATCCAACCAGTCCATTCTGAAGGAGATCAGCCCTAGGATTTCTTTGGAAGGAATGATGCTAAAGCTGAAACTCCAGTATTTTGGCCACCTCATGCAAAGAGTTGACTCATTGGAGAAGACTCTGATGCTGGGAGGGATTGGGGGCAGGAGGAGAAGGGGACGACAGAGGATGAGATGGCTGGATGGCATCACTGACTCGATGGATGTGAATCTGAGTGAACTCTGGGAGTTGGTGATGGACAGGGAGGCCTGGCGTGCTGCAGTTCATGGGGTCGCAAAGAGTCGGACACGACTGAGCGACTGATCTGATCTGATCTGATGGCAAAAAAGAAAAGAACAGGATCAGGGATCAGGAATTTGGGGCTTCGGGCCTGATGCAGGATTTAATGAGGTGGCCTGGGTAGGTGTCACTGAGCAGGTGAGATTTCAACAAAGACTTGACGAGGGAGGGAGGAAGCCAAGTGGGTATCTAGGAATGCCCATTCTAGGCCAGGTGTTCTCAGTCTGTGGTGATTCCTCCTTCGTACTCAGGGGACTTTTTGCCAATATCTAGACATATTTTTGTTGTCACAACTGTGTGTATGTTCGGGTGCTGCTGGCTTCTACAAGGGAGAGGCTGTAAACATCCCACAATACACGCAGGACAACTCCCACGACAAAGAATTAGCCAGACGGCCAATGGTGCCAAAGTGAGGAAGCTGGTCTGGTAGCGGAAAGAGCCAGCACAAAGGATGTGTGGCAGAAGCATGCCTGGCATCCATAGAACTGCTGTGAACCCATATGGCTGGAGGGAGGAGACAGGAGCCAAGGTGACAGGCAGGCATGCCAGCTGACATAGGGCAGGGAAGCAAGTGACGACTGACATGAGTCGTCACTGCAGGGTTTGAAGTGGAGGTTGATGTCATCTCACTGAACATTTTATTTTATTATTTATTTATTTATTTTTACTTTACAATATTGTATTGGTTTTGCCATACATCAATATGAATCTGCCACGGTTGTACACGTGTTCCCCATCCTGAACCTCCCTTCCACCTCCCACCCCATACCATCCCTCTGGGTCATCCCAGTGCACCAGCCACAAGTTTCCTGTATCCTGCATCGAACCTGGACTGGCGATTCATTTCTTATATGATATTATACATGTTTCAATGCCATTCTCCCAAATCATCCTCCCACTCCCTCTCCCACAGAGTCCAGAGACTATTCTATACATCTGTGTCTCTTTTGCTGTCTCGCATACAGGGTTATCATTACTATCTTTCTAAATTTCATATATATGTGTTAGTATACTATATTGGTGTTTTTCTTTCTGGCTTTCTTCACTCTGTATAATAGGCTCCAGTTTCATCCACCTCATTAGAACGGATTCAAATGTATTCTTTTTAAAGGCTGAGTAATACTCCATTGTGTATATGTATTACAGCTTTCTTATCCATTCATCTGCTGATGGACATCTAGGTTGCTTCCATGTCCTGGCTAAACAGTGCTCCGATGAACATTGGGGTATACGTATCTCTTTCAATTCTGGTTTCCTCAGTGTGTGTGCCCAGCAGTGGGATTGCTGGGTTGTATGGCAGTTCTATTTCTGGTTTTTTAAGGAATCTCCACACTGTTCTCCATAGTGGCTGTACTAGTTTGCATTCCCAGCAACAGTGAAGAGGGTTCCCTTTTCTCCACATCCTCTCCAGCATTTATTGCTTGTAGACTTTTGGATCATAGCCATTCTGACTGGCGTGAAATGGTACCTCATTGTGGTTTTGATTTGCATTTCTCTGATAATGAGTGATGTTGAGTATCTTTTCATGTGTTTGTTAGCCATCTATATGTCTTCTTTGGAGAAATGTCTATTTAGTTCTTTGGTCCATTTTTTCATTGGGTCGTTTATTTTTCTGGAATTGAGCTGCAGGAGTTGCTTGTATATTTTTGAGATTACTACAAAGCCACAGTCATCAAGACAGTATGGTACTGGCACAAAGACAGAAATATAGATCAATGGAACAAAATAGAAAGCCCAGAGATAAACCCACACACCTATGGACACCTTATCTTTGACAAAGGAGGCAAGAATATATACAATGGAGAAAAGGCAATCTCTTTAACAAGTGGTGCTAGGAAAACTGGTCAACCACTTGTAAAAGAATGAAACTAGAACACTTTCTAACACCATACACAAAAATAAACTCAAAATGGATTAAAGATCTAAACATTAGACCAGAAACTATAAAACTCTTAGAGGAGAACATAGGCAAAACACTCTCTGACATACATCACAGCAGGATCCTCTATGACCCACCTCCCAGAATATTGGATGGAAATAAGCAGAAATAAACAAATGGGATCTAATTAAAATTAAAAGCTTCTGCACAACAAAGGAAACTATAAGCAAGGTGAAAAGATAGCCTTCAGAATGGGAGAAAATAATACCAAATGAAGCAAATGACAAACAACTAATCTCACTGAACATTTTAGAGTCTCCATCAGGCTGCCGTGCTGGGAACAGGCTGTGGGACCAAAAGCCAGTGACCTAAGAGCTGGTTTGGACTTTCCCCTCTTTCCTCCCCATCCTCTGCCCCCGCTCTCACTCCCAGCTGCCTCGAACAAAAGCAGCAGCTGTGAGATGTGCCCCCCCCCCCCCACACTCCTCTTCCCGCCCCTGTCCTGTCCTTTCCTGGCACAGGGCACAGGCCAAGCCCCAGGCAAGGGCTCAGGATTCCCCTCCAGTGCATCCCTTCAGTGCGCAGGCGCACGCCCATGTCTCCCGGGTGAGAGAGACACTGCCCAACCAGCCCCAGACGCAGAGCTGTCCTTCAACGCAGGAGAGTCTGGGAGGGGGTCACCATCATCAAGTGCCAGCCTTTCATAAATTGAAGCTCTTTCAATTATGGGGTTCCCTGTACCTTACCGTATGAATTCTTTATGAGCAGCCATTCCTTTTCCAGATAAAACAGAAGCAAAGATTAAAAATATTTAACAAACATAACTAAAAAACACCCTCCACTGGCCCTGGAGCCCCTCTTCAGCTACAATCCCCCCTCCTCTCCTCCCTACCCCTTTGCATCAAACCTCATCTTCACCCACTGCAATCTGGTTTCTGCCTCCCCCAATGCACCCAAACTGTTCTAACCTCTGTGTTGTTAAATCAACACAGTTGACAACCTCCTTGCTCCCTGACACCCAGTCCTCCCCTCCTGCCCTACCTGGTCTCCTCTTCTGGTTTTCTGGAGTTCCTCAGCGGGATCTTAGTCCATGACAGGGATTGAACCCAGGCCTCCTGCATTAGGAGTGTGGAGTCTTAAGCACTGGACCGCCAGGGAAGTTCCCAATCAGCTTCTACTTCTCTCTCTCTGGGTGATCTCCTCCCACAGATTCAAATAGCATTTACATTTAAAATATCATTTATAGGGGCTTCCCTGGTGGCTCAGTGGTAAAAAATCTGCCTGTCAATGTTGGAGATAAGGGTTTGATCCCTGGTCAGGGAAGATCTCACATGCCTCGGAGCATTTAAACTCGTACACCACAACTAGTGAGTCAATGCTCTAGAGCCCAGGAGCCACAGTGACAGCCCATGTGCCCCAAATACTGAAGCCCACACACCAAGAGCCCATGCCCCACAGCAAGAGAAGCCACTGCAGTGAGAATCCGGAGCACCACAGCTAGAGAGTAGCCCTGGATTGCCACAACTAGAGAAAAGCCCGAGCAGCTTTGTCTCCATTTCTGGCCCAGAGCGCCTAAAGCCCTTGGAATTTCCCAATCTATAAGAGCAATGGGAATATCTTTTCTTTTAGCATTTGGTCTTTTGTTCTTGGTTTCTGAAAAAATGCCAGGGCCATAAAGGTGAAAAGAATGTGTCATAACATGTGTCATAACAAACCCCTTTCTACCACACCTGAGTTTATGTTAATGGAGTGTCTTTTGGAAAGCCTCTGTGGATGGGAGCGGGTTACCAGGGAAACCAATCTTGTGATTAAAGGGTTGGACTTTCAATCCCAAACTTCCAGGGAAAGGTTAGAGATGGAGTTAAAGCACCAATGGCTGATGATTTGATCAATCATGTCTATGTAAAAAAGTCTCCATAAAACTGCAAAAGGACCAAGTTTATAGAGCTTCTGGGTTGAACAGACATTTGGAGGGGCTGGGGGGTGCATACCCCTTCCTACATACCTTGCTCTGTGCATCCCTTCCATCGGCTGTTCCTGAGTCGTATCCTTTAGTAATAAACTGATAATCTAGTAAGTAAATGGTTCTCTTGAGCTCTGTGAACCTATTTAGCAAATTAATCAGTGACTAATTAACCATTGCCTCATAGCTGGTTGGTTAGAAGTGTGGTATCAACCCAGAATTTCCCTTAGTGCCTCAAGCATATGGGGAGGGGATAGTCTTACAGAACTGAGCCCTTAACCTGTGGGATCTATGCTATCTCTAGGTAGATGGTGCTGGAATTGGAGTTAAATTGTAGGAAACTCAGGTGGTGTCACGGAAATGCCTGATGTGAGGGAAAAGCATACATCTGGTGTCAGAAGTGAAGTGGACGAGTAGGAGTATGGAGAGTAGAGGAGACACACAACAGGAAGTGAGTTTTTCCTGTACACCATCTGTAAACCAGCAACCTGGACACAAAAACAACAGTGTCGTGAAAGACAAAACAAGGCCAAGAAACCAGTCTCAATAAAAGGAGCCTAAAAAGGCATGACACTGTGACCTGTGATCCTGGATCAGAAGAAACAATGGCTATAACACACATTATTGGGACAATCAGGGAAACTTGAATGTAGATTTTATACAAGATAATGATATTGTGTGTGTGTGCGTGTGCTCAGTCGCTCAGTCACTCAGTCGTGTCTGATTCTTTGTGACCCAATGAACATAGCCTGGCAGGTTCCTCTGTGCAGGGAATTTTCCAGGCAAGAATACTGGAGCAGGTTGTCATTTCCTACTCCAGGGGATCTTTCCCACCCAGGGATCGAACCCAAGTCTCTTGAGTCTCTGGCATCTCCTGTATGAGCAGGCGGATTCTTTACCACTGTGCCACGTGGGAAGCCCCAGTGGTGTTGTCCAGATATTAAGTATCCAGATTTGATAGTTACATTGTAGTTAAGGAAGAGAAAACCTTTGGGAGTTCCCTAGCCATCCAGTCGTTGGGACTTTGTGCTTTCACTGCCGTGGCCCGGAGTTCAATGCCTAGTTGTCCGGGAACTAAGATCCTGCAAGCTGCATGGCACGGCCCCACAAATAAATAAAGAAATAATAAAAAAAATTTATTTAAATAAAATCTTTGTTCTTAGGAGAGCCAAGCTGAACTATGTAGGGTAAAAGCCTGCAATATCTGCTACTCTTATATGTATCAATAAGAATAAGAAGATGAAAGTATATTAATGTACATATATGAAGAGAAAGGTAAAATAAATGTGGGGAAAAGCTGGCCATTGGTGAATACAGGGGGAAGGTCTAAGGGTGGTCATTACACTGTCGTTGTTTAGTCGCTAACTCGTGCCTGACTCTTTTATACCCCATGGACTATATAGCCTGCCAGTCTCCTCTATCAGTGGGATTTTCCAGGCAAGAATATTGGAGTGAGTTGCCGTTTCCTTCCTCAGGGGCTCTTTCTGAGTGGGTTCGAACCCACGTCTCCTGCATTGGCAGGCAGATTCTTTACCACTGAGCTATGAGGGAAGCCGTCATTGTACTGTACTTGCAACTTTTCTGTAGGTTTAAAATTGTCCAAAATGAAGTTTCAGAATAAAAAGCTGGACTTCTCTGGTGGTCCAGCGGTGAAGAATCCACCTTCCAATGCAGGGGACATGGGTTCAATCTCTGATCGGACAACTAAGATCCCACACGCTACAGGGCATCTAAGCCCTTGAGCTGCAATGAAGACTCAGGGCAACCAAAAATAAATAAATAAATACTAAAAATAAATCAAGAGCTAAAACCAGTTCCAATTTAAAATACTTTGGAGTGAATTCAGTGATCAAGTGTGAAATTTCTGTATCAGTTCAATTTAGGATACCAAGTTTGGTAAAAGAAATGAATGAACCAACTTAAAGATAGTGCATTTATCTTCCTTAAAATGACTAATGAAGGAAATGAGAAGCCAAAGAGGTAGAGGCCAAGGAAAGAGGGCTTCAGAGTGAGAGTGAAAAACAAAGACGCTACGAAAAAGTAAGATGTAGGCTAAGGTATATCTGCTGAGGTGAGTAAAAGGGAGTGGTCTTCCAGCAATCCCATGACTGGGGGTATACCCTGAGGAAACCATAATTGAAAAGGACAAATGTATCTCGGTGTTCACTGCAACACTATTTACAATAGCTAGGACATGGAAGCAACCTAGATGTCCATCCACAGATGAATAAAGAAGGTGTTGTACATATATACAATGGATTATTACTCGGCCATAAAAAGGAACATATTGAGTCAATTCTAATGAGGTGGATGAACCTAGAGGCTATTATGTAAAGTGAAGTAAGTCACAAAGAGAAAAACAACTCCTGCATATTAATGCATATATGTGGAATCTAGAAAGATGCTACTGATGAGCTAGTTGCAGGCCAGTAATGGAGATGTAGATATAGAAAACAGACTTGGGCACACAGTAAGGGAAGGAGACAGTGGGATGAACTGAGAAAGTAGCATAGAAATATATATGTATGACCGTATGTAAAATAGGCAGCCAATGGGAATTTGCTCTATGACAGGAAGCTCAAATCCGGGTCCTCTCTGACAACCTAGAGGGGTGGAACATGTGTACACCTATGGCTGATTCATGTTGATGTATAAATCAATGTAACATTGTAAAGCAATTATCCTCCAATTAAAAACAAATAATTTTTTAAAAAAAGGAGGAGAGGTCTTTGGTGGAGCATCGGTTCAGCTGGCTGGTGGGTCAGGGGAGGTGTAGGAGGGAGGGCCAGGAGTCATCAGCAAAGGGATGGTTTTGAATGTCTGGGGAAGGCTGAGGATGGGGAATAGGAGTGGAGGATTTCAGTTGTTTTCTTAATTGATTAGGTTTTGAGCATACAAATTTTGACCAGAAGTGTGTGGGGTGGTGGCTTGGGAAGGTGGTTAGGAATAGCTAGTCCTCTCCTAGGCTTGGTACCAATTCATTTCTGTTGTCTGGGATTGTTCCAGGTATAGCATCACAAGTTCTCCCTTCTAGGAACCTTCTCAAGATCCTTTGTCTCCACGCGCAGGCTGCTCGCACCAATAAATATTCATTGGTCACTGCCAGCCCGGGAGGTTAGATTGTATTTATTCATTCAACAAGCTTTTGCTGGTGCTGAAAATATGGTGGCCAGCAAAGCAGACAGCTGTCACCCTTACAGACCATGTGAAATTCCTTCTTTGCATTGAAGTGGTATTAATAAAATTGGGCCTCTTTAAAAAAGAAAATCTCATTTCCCCTCATCATAATGTAGAAAACTTGAGAAGAAAAGCGTAAAAAGGCAGAGGAAAAAAACCCCACACTGGCAGATTTCCTCTCGGTATTTTTTCCTACACATTTCCCAAGTCACTTCCGATCAGTGTCCAAAAAAATGCAAGTTAATTTTAATTTTGGCCGCAAACCAAGAACAAAAAGGTTAAGTGCATTGAATTAATTTTTCAAGCTCAAGTTAAAGGCTCTGAGGGTGATCTGCTATCTCCAAGGGTCCAAACCTGTTTTTTTCCACTAGCAGGTGTGATCACAGACCTGGCCCAGGTGGGAAATGACTTTCTCTCCTCAGCAAGGCTTCCAGATTTGCAATTTCTCTCTTTTTCCAAATAAAATGCTGCGTTCACTTGATAAGGAATCAAGCAGAACAGAGGCCATTACCCTGAGAAACAACAGAGCCTCGCCCCTGCCCATCCTGTTCCACCCCACTCCCTCGACCTAGAGGCAACCTTTTTTTAACAGTTTCTATTTTTGTTTCTTCTGGAAGTTATTTCCAAAAATCCTAGCTCAAATGCCCATACTTTATTTCTTTGTATTCTGATTTCAGTGACTGTTGACGTTCCAATATAAAACATGAGGCATTTAACTCATTTACATTCCCTCTTGCTCTCTTCTTCCCAATGATGAATATCTATATTATTATTTTGTTTTTATTATTTTTTTATTTAATTTTTTGACCAGGCCTCACAGCTTGTGGGATCTTAATTCCCTGACCAAGGATTGAACCCCTGGCCCTTGGTAATAAAAACACAGGGTCCTAACCACTGGAAAGTGAAAATATTAGTCCCTGACTCTTTGCGACCCCATGGACTGCAGCCTGCCAGGTTTCTCTGTCCATGGAATTCTCCAGGCAAGAATACTGGAGTAGGTAGTCAGTATTCCCCAGAATACTGAAGATTCCCCTCCCAGGGAATCTTCCTGACCCAGGGACTGAACCCAAGTCTCCTATCTTGGGCTTCCCTCATAGCACAGTTGGTAAAGAATCCGCCTGCGATGCAGGAGACCCCGGTTTGATTCCTGGGTAGGGAAATCCCCTGGTGAAGGGCTAGGCTACCCACTCCAGTATTCTTGGGCTTAGCTGGTAAAGAATCCACCTGCAATGTGGGAGACCTGGGTTCGATCCCTGGGTTGGGAAGATCACCTGGAGAAGGGAAAGGCTACCCACTCCAGTATTCTGGCCTGGAGAATTCCATGGACTAAGGCCATGGGGTCACAAAGAGTCTCAGACACGACTGAGAGACTTTCACCTTCACCTTCATCTTCACTTCCTGTGTTGCAGGCACATTCTTTACCATCTGAGCCATGAGGGAAGAGATCCCTAAACTACTGGACCACTAAGGATTTCCCTATTTTTGCTTTCAAATAAATTATTATATTTTGGTTCCATCTCTTTTCCTCGGTGTCTCTAGTGAGAGGCCAGTTTATAACTCCTTTTCTCTCCACAGTTCCACATGCAAACTTTTTCTCAGCCTATCATTTACATATTCAAGATTTTGAGTATTTACAATCATTCCAGCCACCAAAACAAAGTCTTCCAGATTTTTCTACACTGATTCTAAAGGCTGAGGTCTAATGAACAGTACATGTGAATACTGGTCGCACTCAGGCCAAACAATGGGCAGGATTATATTTTCTATACCTTGCCTTCATTCTACAACCCAGGAGAATGTTTCAAGCACATGGTCAATTAAATTAAATTAATACTAGGTCAGTTAAACACCATCATGTCATATTATATCTTGCCTATCGTTTAATCAAGAATTTTTCAGTTTTGGACTTTTCCTAGAGATTCTGATGACTTGTCTTTCTTCTTGTATTCCTTACATATACCATATCTTTTTTTTTTTCCCCAAGTGATTGTTCATACCATTTATTCAGTTCAAGCTCCATTTGCCTCTTCCTCCAATTAGAACCCATTACTCCTTAAGTTTGCTCCACAGTCATCATCCTGGCATCTTCATGCACTGATCTTTGGGCTTAGATCCACTGTTTCCTGTGTCTTATTTTGTCTTCTTTCTGGTTTGCTACCACATTTCCTGGTATACACCCTCAACTTTCTAGGAGTGTAGAAGCCAACTCTGCCTGTCAAAACAAGCCTTTATCTGTTTGACTGGATATAGAATTCTAGATAGAAATTCATTTCTCTCAAAATTGTTAAGGCATTTCTCCATTTAATCTTCTAGGATTCTGTGTTATTGATGCAAAGTTTGTGGCCATTTTGATTTTTGTTCCTTTAGAGATGAATAGTTTTTCTCTTTAGAAATGTTTATCATCTTCCCTTTATTCCTGATATTCTGAAATTTCATGAGGAAGTATCTAGATACAGATGATTTTTCATTCATTATCTTGAACACACAATAAACCCTTTCAAAATGGAGACATTAGTTTTAGTCTTGAAGTTATCTCTTATTCTTTTCTAAGATATTTTCCTTCCCTTCAATTTATCCATTATTATTTTCTGGCCTAACTGCCTAACTGCCTCCACATACTCTGTGAGGTCGAATGGCCCCTTATGGGAGTAGGATGGCCACCAGAAAACACCATGGACTTAAAAATAGTGGAAGCAGTCTATACAGTAGTCACAGGAGAGCCAGGACACCTGGATCAATATCCATATATTGACTCATGGCTAGGGTTAGCTCAAGACCCTCCTACTTGGACAAAGTTCTGTATCCAGAAGGGAAAGGGAAAAATATTAATGGCACAAAAATTGACTGATGATAAAAAAGGAAATTCTACAGGATTTGGATGGGGATGACCTGACCCCTCCCCCATACCGGATAATGATGCGCCTGCCTCCCAGTGCTCCATCAATACCGGAGGCCACCTTACTGCCCAATCCAGGGCCAGGTGAAGTCCCGCAGCAGCCACTGCTCTTCCACCAGCTCTCCCAGAGTTTGTAGAGCTGCTGTTTCAGCAGGCTCCAATCCCAGCAATGGAGACCTCTGGATGCCCCCAGAATTCCACCTCAGCTGGACCTCCTAGATTGTATCTACCTCTCCCAGTGAGTACTGATGGGAAGAAAACACAGCAATTAGACAGAGGCTGTGCTCCGCCAAGGAACAGGGGGAAAGAACCCCGCTACAGATGCCCCTCAGAGGGTACAACAGCCTCCAGTTCAGGACGCATGGGGCACTACCATCAGCCCCCTGTAGCCTATTATTACCAGCCATTTTCCTCTATGGATACATTAAACTGGCAAAGACACGCTCCACCGTTCTCGGGGGAGCCACAAGCCATGATTAGGCTAATGGAGACTATTTTTCAAACCCACCGCCCTACATAGGATGACATAATCCAACTACTAGTCTCCCTTCTCAGCACTGAGGAAAGACACAGGATCCTAACTGAGGCCAGAAAATGGTTAAGAGAAATGGCCCTTGAGGGTACTGCAAACCCACAGCGGTGGGCAGAACTACCCATTCCCGATGAGAGGCCCAACTGGGACTGTAACACAGAGGAAGGGAGGGGCCACCTAGAGAGACATCGGGCGGCTATTTTACAAGGTCTCAAGATGGGGACCCGAAAAGCTGTGAGTATCACAAAACCCTCCGAAGTGATTCAAAGGGAAAGCGAATCACCCTCTGAGTTCTGCGAAAGACTGTGAGAGGCCTATAGACTTTATATGCCAATAGACCCAGCCAGAGGCTGCTGGGTCTCAGATGGTGATAAATGCAGCCTTTGTGTCTCTAGCCTACCCTGAAAATGTCAGATGGGGGGACACCAAGTGCCTCATGAATTTTTATACATCCCTGAATGCTCAGTACCTTTGTTAGGAAGAGACTTGCCGTCTAAATTGGGGGCACAAGTGACCTTTCCCCCCACGAAAGACTCACTGTTCGAGTGGGCTCAACCACATATTTACTCTTCCTCTCAGTAACCTCTCAAGATGAATGGAGGTTGCACAACCTCCCAGAAAGGAAATCGGATGGGCTAAACAGTCAAGAGAGAGAGTTAACTCAACGATTCCCTGAGGCCTGGGTAGAAGACAACCCTTCCCCAGGCTTGCAAAACAAGTCCCACTAGTAATAGAACTCAAACCTGGTACAATTACATCAGCATCCACCTTGGGCCTGCCAGACCTTGCTAAGCCATTGACTCTTCATATGACTGAAAAGGACAAGGTGGCTAACAGGAGTGTTGTCCCAGACTATGGGGACATGGGGCAGACCAGTGACTTATCTCTAATCAGCTGGACAATGTTGCCACTGGGTGGCTGAGATGCTTATGGGCAGTTGCTGCAGTTGCCTTACTGGTCCGGGAGGCAACCAAGCTGACTTTGGGCCAAGATTTGTTCATAAAAGTCCCACATGAGGTCAACACTCTCCTGCGAGGGGACCCCCATAAATGGCTGTCAACATCCTGGATAACTCAATACAAGGGACTGTTATGTTAGAACCCCCGTTACTACTGAGCCCTGTCAGGCCCTGAATCTGGCCACTCTCTTTCTTGTGGGAGAAGGTGGGCCCTCACATGATTACATGGAAATATGCCAACAGACCTGACTTGAGACACGTGCCAGTCTCGGACCCAGATTTGCTCCTGTACACCAATGGCACCAGCCTGATGAAACAAGGACAACGACTGTCAGGATATGCAGTAGTCGTGGAAGAAACCATCGTTGAGGCTAGCTCTCTGCCATCACACTGGTCCGCTCAACAGGCTGAACTATATGCTCTAACCCAGGCCCTCAAGCTGTCAAAAGGTAAGAAGACAAATAGTTACATAGACTCCAGGTATGCTTTTGCCACACTACAGGGCTCTGTATAAGGAGGGAGGCCTTTGACAGCTAGTGAAAAAGATATTAAAAATAAGGAAGAAATTAAGACCCTATTAGATGCTGCCTGGGAACCAGAAAGGGTTGCAGTCATACACTGCTGAGGACATCAAAAAGAGGATACCCCCAGGCTCAGGGAACAGACTGGCAGATAAGACCGCTAAACAAGCAGCTGAGGGCTTGGGGGTGACAAGTGAAGCCCCTATTAAAGCTCTCATATTGGCGGAGCTACCTGAGCTAACGCTAGACTCTCCAAAATACACCGAAGCCCAAAACCAACTAGCCAAAGCAGATCAGATCAGATCAGGTCAGTCTCAGTCGTGTCCGACTCTTTGCGACCCCATGAATTGTAGCACGCCCGGCCTCCCTGTCCATCACCAACTCCCGGAGTTCACCCAGACTCACGTCCATTGAGTCAGTGATGCCATCCAGCCATCTCATCCTCTGTTGTGCCCTTCTCCTCTTGCCCCCAATCCCTCCCAGCATCAGAGTCTTTCCCAGTGAGTCAAAAGCCAAAGCAGAAGGGGCCATCAAGACTGAAAAGGGATGGTAGGAATTGCCAAGTGGCAAATTATTGGTACTGGAGGAGCTGGCACCCACTCTGGTAAGCCAAATACACCAAGCGACCCATCTAGGCCATGATAAACTGCAAGAGTTAATTTGAAAATATTTCTTGGTTCCCTGCCTCTCTTCCCTATGCAAGACAAAATCTCAGAACTGCACTGCCTGCTCACAGGTCAATATCGCCTCTCGGCACAGACAGAAACCTGCAGGGATTCGGGTAAAAGGCACGCTGCCTTTGAACACCTGGAAGTGGACTTCACTGAAATGAAACCTCACCGACACTACCATTACCTGCTGGTCATAGTATGTATATTCTCAAGATGGGTAGAAGCTTTTCCTACCCAGACTGAAAGAGCATCAAAACTAGCCCGGTGCCTGCTTAGGGAGATAGTTCCCAGATATGGATTTCCTACCAGCATTGGATCAGACAATGGCCCGGCTTTTGTAGCTGATTTAGTCGCTCAGTCGTGTCCGACTCTTTGCGACCCCATGGACTGTAGCCTACCAGGCTCCTCTGTCCATGGGATTTTCCAGGCAATAGTCCTGGAGTGGATTGCCATTTCCTTCTCCAGGGGATCTTCCCAACCCAGGGACTGAACCTGGGTCTCCCGCATTGTAGACAGACGCTTTACCGTCTGAGCCACCAGGGAAACAAATAAGCAAAACTTTAAACATCAAGTGGAAATTACATAAAGCATATGGCCCCAGAGTTCTGGAATGGTGGAAGGAACCAATTGGACACTTAAAGAGACACTCTCCAAGTGGATCTTAGAGACTGACTGCTCCTGGGTAGACTTGTTTCCGATGGCTCTGCTCAGACTCAGGATGACCCCACAGTCCCAAGGCTCTTCTCTGTACAAAATTGTGTATGGGAGGCCCCCTCCCATAATAAAACAGGTGTCAACAAATTTGCCTCAAGTAAGAGGGGATGAGATTTCACAGCAGATGGAACAACTGGGTAAGGTAATAAATCAGGTAACTAAGTTTGTACAAGAAAGGATGCCATTCCCCCTTGGGGAACAGATTCACAAATTTGTGCCCGGGGATCAGGTGTGGTCAAGGACTAGAATCACGATTCCTTGGCCCCACATTGGAAGGGTCCATATACTGTTGTTCTAAGCAGCCCCACTGCAGTTAAGGTTGCAGGTGTCACTCCCTGGATCCTCCACATGAGGGTGAAGAGAGCATACCACGAGACCCGGAGGACTCCGAGCGGACTACACAAAAGGACCTCACTGATCCCTGTGAAACCACGATCATCTTAAAGAAGAAACAGAGGTGAAGCTCTACAATCAACTGCTGCTACAAGGACTTGCTGGTATCATCTTGAGACTAACCATAGTTTCAGTACAAAGAGGGACCTGTGCTATAATTAAAGTTGAATGTTGTGTATATATTCCCGATTTATCTGGCTATATATCAGCCACCCTAGATGACATGAAAGGTCAGGTAAAAGCTATGTCTGATGATAATCTTCCTTTTCGAACTTTGGTCCTATCTGGGTGAAGGGTGATTGGTAGAAAACTATATTTACCATTGTTGTAGTTGCCTTGATAGTTCTGCTTTGTGGACCCTTTATTTTACAATGTATTATGAACTTTGTAACCCAAAGGTTGATGTCTTTCTCCCAAATTGGAGGTCGGAGAGTCAGGGTGCAATAAATCCCTATGACTGATGCTCATACTATGAGTTAAGAGCATCAACAGGGGGAAATGGAGGAAACAGACAGAACAGGGCCCATCTTGAAAGCAGGACTCCATCTTGGCCCAGACTGTGGACTTTGAGCTAGATGCCCAGTATCTATGGAAACGACGTACCAACTGGAAAACCAGGCCCCCTGGATGGAAGAGCCCCAGGGGTCATACCTAGATTCTCTGTTGCCTAAAATAATACCCTAATTATCTGTGTAACCGAATAGGATCATAAATTCTATTATGCTTATTGGGGTATGTCCACAGGCCTATTGATAATTGTCCACTGTTAACTACCTAGGCTTAAGGCATATGAATCACGGGTTAACTTTGATAGTATCTTTCTTTTCCTTTGTTCAGACTGGTTTCAGGGAATTTGAGGAGGTGGGTTTGGGCACGTATACTTAGGGTACATAAGGTTTTTAGAAATACTGGTCAGTGTCCTTGGCTAAGAGGAGACTGCGTTGGGCCTGCCGGTGCAATAAACTGCACTCCACTATCTGCATTGACCTTCTGGGTGAGTTTGTTTCCCGGAACGCGTGGCTACAATATGACCACAGGCCTATTGATAAATATCCACTGTTTATCTAGTCTTGTGACACATGAATCATGGGTTAACTTTGATAGTATCTTTCTTTTCCTTTGTTCAGACTAGTTTGAGGGAATTTGGGGAGGTGGGTTTGAGCACGTACACTTAGAGTATATAAGGTTTTCAGAAAAACTGATTGGGGTCCTTGGCTAAGAGGAGACTCTGCGTTAGGCGCACCGGTTCAATAAACTGCACTCCACTATCTGCATTGTCCTTCTGAGTGAGTTTGTTTCCCGGAATGCGGGGCTACAACATTTGGTGCATGGGCCGGTAACTCCTCACTTTGAGAAGACAAATTCCAATTTGGGACTACTCCAAGGCTTTGCAGCTTGAATCTTCTAGAGGGGGGAAGATGCCTTGCCCTTCTGGAAGGATTCTGCATCTCAATGCCTGGACCTTTCACATTAGCAGGTAGTGGATGGCAGCAGGGAAACTGAGCGCTCAGGTGAGGAGGAACCCAGGTGGAAGAGGGGGCCTGATCACCCCCCTGGGAGGGACTAGAAGGAGCGGGGACCCACAGGAGCCTGGAATAGGCAGGTGGCAATTCCTTGGTACACAGGTCAACGAGTGTGCTAGGGCTTAGGAAGGGAATTTGCCAAGGTCATTTAGGAGGTGTGTCCACGCCGTCTCAGGGAAAATTTTTTACTAGCAATCGCCAGGGGATTTTTAGGATAGGAAACTGGTCCTTGTATGCTCATATTCTGCCCTCTGCCAGGAGGTGTCCCGTCTGCTGTGAAATGCTTGACCCCCTGGAATTGTCAGGCTAGAAGGAGAGGGATACATAAGTGAGAGAACTGGCTTTTCCGGAGACGGCCTGGGACATGGGATATTTAACCCATCTATGTTTTCATCTGCACCTGATCAAGTCCACCAAGGCAGAACGGACTTTAAGGGAGAAACAGCCTTGGACTATGTGGTGTTCTGGTTCGGCCTTGCTGACCGGCAGGTGAAGACACGCTGATCCCCCTTCTCCCTCTGGGATCTGGCAGGATTTGGACAAGGATGACCTGCCCCTCCCCCATACTGGATGACGACTCACCCACTGGCCCATTGCTCCACCAGGCCACCTTAATGCCTGATCCAGGGCCAGGTGAAGTACCTGCAGCAGCCGCTGCTCCTCCCCCAGCTCTCCCACAGGTCGTAGATGCCACCTCGGCGGGCTCAGGTCCCACCATTCTGGATTCCTTTTTCCTATTCTAACTACCTAACATTCCCATTCAAAGGCAAAGATAGGCTGTGACGCTGGGGCCAGGTGTGTGCAGAAGAAAGCATCCTTGAGATCTAGGCAAGTATAAACTTTAGTCCTTGGCGGGAAGAGGAGACACTGGAATTAAGCAGACTGTGCTCAATGGCACCCCACCCCAGTACTTTTGCCTGGAAAATCCCATGGACAGAGGATCCTGGTAGGCTCCAGTCCATGGGGTCGCTAAGAGTCCGACATGACTGAGCGACTTCACTTTCACTTTTCACTTTCATGTATTGGAGAAGGAAATGGCAACCCACTCCAGTGTTCTTGCCTGGAGAATCCCAGGGACGGGGGAGCCTGGTGACCTTCCGTCTATGGGGTCGCACAGAGTCGGACACGACTGAAGCGACTTAGCAGTGGCAGCAGCAGCTCTGCCAGAGAGCTGGAGGGAACAGACAAGAGATTTGCAATGCTAGCTGCTGCTCTGGGAAAGTCTATCTCGGGCCCTCTGGAAACCTCCTCTGCCCCAGTGACAGGACAGTCCTTCAACCAGTCCCAACTGAGGACCTGGGGCCCCATTACAGCCAAACCATTGGGCCTGGTGCCCATGTTTTGGCCACTGGAAGAATAAATGCCCTAAGGCAAGAAAGGAAGAAGAAGCTCCCGCAGCTGTGGGGCTTGTTGACTTGGAAATTAAATAGGGCTGCCAGGGCTCAGAGATATCAGGTCCCTGAGAGCCCATGGTAACCTTAAAAGTGGGGTACCAAAACAGTTACTTCATGGTGGATACAGGAACAGAACTGTCAGTAGTAACAAAACCTGTGGCACCACTGTCCAAAAAGACTATCGCTGTAACTGGGGTATCAGGAGAAGAGATAATTAAATCGTTTTGCCAGCCCAGAAAATGTCAGATGGCAGGGCACCAAGTGATTCATGAATTCCTTTACATTTTGAGTGCCCAGTACCCCTGTTGGGAAGAGACTTGCTCTCTAAACTAGAAGCACAAGTGACTTTTTCCCCAGGAGAGACCCACCTTCCAGATGGGCACTATGACTTATTTGCTCTCTCTCTCAAGACCCCTCCCCAAGATGATTGGAAGTTGCATGACCCTCTGAAGGAAGAACCGGGTGGGCCAGAAAAGCATGAGAGAGAGCTAACTCAATTATTCCCTGAGGTCTGGGCAGAAGACAACTCCCACTCCCCCCAGGCTGGCTAAACATCAAGCCCCAGTGATAACAGAACTCAAACCAGGCACCATCCCGGTTAGAAAGCGCCAGTACCTGCTACCGATAGAGGCTTGGGCTGGCATACTGCCCCACATCAATAGATTAAAACAAGCGGGCACTCTAGTAGAGTGCCAGTCGGCTTGGAATACGCCGATCCTGCCAGTCAAAAAGAAAGAAGGACAGGACTATAGGCCTGTACAAGATCTCAGGCTAGTCTTCTAGGCTACTGTGACTTTACACCCCACTGTTCCAAACCCCTATACCCTACTTAGGCCTCCTCCCAACGAGGACTAAAGTTTATACTTGCCTAGATCTCAAGGATACTTTCTTCTGCATACACCTCACCCCAGCGTCACAGCCCATCTTTGCCTTTGAATGGGAATGTTAGGTAGTTAGAATAGGAAAAAGGAATCCAGAATGGCAGTGGCTAAAAGATAAGGAAGAGAAAAGCCCGCAATAATAGAACAAAGAAAGGTCCCAGGACCGGAGTGAGGACCTCAGGTAAAACAAACATTCCTGGCTGGCCCAATTTACATAGGACAGGCCCAGGGGGAGAAAAAAAAAACCATATAAAAAGAGGATCCAAAGCTAGTGCTCCTCTCTTTGGGTCTTTGGGTTCACATGCTCTCAAGCCTTGATGATGGATTTCTCTGCTATCTTCTAAATAAAATAGAGCTGTAACACTGATTTGTCTAAGAGTTATAACACGGTCTGTCCAAGACCTGAGAGCTGTGACACACCGAGGAAGCTTTAATATCCGTCACTCTAAATCTTTGTTGTGACGAGACAAAAACCAAGGAGCATGCACTCGCCTGACAGGAAGATCCAGTCGGGGGCACCAACAACAGCTCATCTGGACTTCCCCACAAGGGTTTAACAATTTCCCAACCATCTTTGGGGAAGCCTTGGCTTCTGACCTGAACTCATCCCATCCGGAAGAGTATGGATATTGGCTCCTACAATATGGGGATGATCTGCTGCTGGCTGCCGAGGCCAAGGAAAACTGTTGGGAAGGGACAAAAGCACTGCTCCAGCTGCTGATGGAAGCAGGTTACTGGGTGTCGAAGAAGGAGGCACAGATCTGCAAGGAGGAGGTAAGGTATCTGGGGTTTGTTTTAAAGAAGGACACAAGGTTCCAGACCCTAGCTGGGTCCTATATACTGATGGCACTAGCCTGATAAAACAAGGACAACGGCTGTCAGGTTAGCCAAAGCGGAAGGGGCGATCAAGACTAAAAAGGGATGGTGGGAATTGGCCAAGTGGCAAATTATTGGTACTGGAGGAGCTGGCCCACACTCTGGTAAGCCAAACACACCAAGCGACCCACCTAGGCCATGCTGCCTGCTCACAGGTTAATGCTTCCTCTCAGGTATTCAGACAAAATCCTCTGGGTATTGAGCTGAAAGGCACTCTGCCCTTTGAACACCTGGGAGTGGACTTCACTGAAATGAAACCTCATCGACCCTACCGTTACCTGTTGGTCATGGTATGTACGTTTTCGGGATGGGTAGAAGCTTTCCTACCTGGACTGAAAGAACATCAGAAGTAGCCCGGTGCCTGCTTAGGGAAATAGTTCCCAGATTTGGATTTCCTACCAGCATTGGATCAGACAATGGCCTGGCTTTTGTAGCTGATTTAGTACAACAAGTGAACAAAGCTATAAACCTCAAATGGAAACTGCACACTGCATATAGGCCCAGAGTTCTGAGATGGTGGAATGAACCAAGCGGACACTTGAAGAGACACTCTCCAAGTGGATCTTAGAGACTGACTGCTCCTGGGTGGACTTGTTTCCGATGGCTCTGCTCAGACTCAGGATGACCCCACAGTCCCAAGGCTCTTCTCCGTACAAAATTGTGTATGGGAGGCCCCCTCCCATAATAAAACAGGTGTCAACAAATTTGCCTCAGGTAAGGGGGGATGAGATTTCACAGCAGATGGAACAACTGGGTAACGTAATAAATCAGGTAACTAAGTTGGTTCCCTGATTATCATATGCTGCCTCTACAAGAAAGGATGCCATTCCCCCTTGGGGAACAGATTCACAAATTTGTGCCCGGAGATCAGGTGTGGTCAAGGACTGGAATCACGATTCCTTGGCCCCACATTGGAAGGGTCCATATACTGTTGTTCTAAGCAGCCCCACTGCAGTTAAGGTTGCAGGTGTCACTCCCTGGATCCTCCACATGAGGGTGAAGAGAGCATACCACGAGACCCGGAGGACTCCGAGCGGACTACACAAAAGGACCTCACTGATCCCTGTGAAACCACGATCATCTTGAAGAAACAGAGGTGAAGCTCTACAATCAACTGCTGCTACAAGGACTTGCTGGTATCATCTTGAGACTAACCATAGTTTCAGTACAAAGAGGGACCTGTGCTATAATTAAAGTTGAATGTTGTGTATATATTCCCGATTTATCTGGCTATATATCAGCCACCCTAGATGACATGAAAGGTCAGGTAAAAGCTATGTCTGATGATAATCTTCCTTTTCGAACTTTGGTCCTATCTGGGTGAAGGGTGATTGGTAGAAAACTATATTTACCATTGTTGTAGTTGCCTTGATAGCTCTGCTTTGTGGACCCTTTATTTTACAATGTATTATGAACTTTGTAACCCAAAGGTTGATGTCTTTCTCCCAAATTGGAGGTCGGAGAGTCAGGGTGCAATAAATCCCTATGACTGATGCTCATACTATGAGTTAAGAGCATCAACAGGGGGAAATGGAGGAAACAGACAGAACAGGGCCCATCTTGAAAGCAGGGCTCCATCTTGGCCCAGACTGTGGACTTTGAGCTAGATGCCCAGTATCTATGGAAATGACGTACCAACTGGAAAACCAGGCCCCCTGGATGGAAGAGCCCCAGGGCTCGTACCTAGACTCTCTGTTGCCTAAAATAATAGTCTAATTATCTGTGTAACCGAATAGGATCATAAATTCTATTATGCTTATTGGGGTATGTCCACAGGCCTATTGATAATTGTCCGCTGTTAACTACCTAGGCTTAAGGCATATGAATCACGGGTTAACTTTGATAGTATCTTTCTTTTCCTTAGTTCAGACTGGTTTCAGGGAATTTGGGGAGGTGGGTTTGGGAACGTACACTTAAGGTATATAAGGTTTTCAGAAAAACTGGTCAGTGTCCTTGGCTAAGAGGAGACTCTGTATTGGGCCCACCGGTGTAATAAACTGCACTCCACTATCTGCATTGTCCTTCTGAGTGAGTTTCTTTCCCGGAACGTGTGGCTACAACAATATCACAACACTTCCCAACCCTGAGCAACCACTGTTCCTACCCTAGCATGCAAAAACCTGCTTTAAACCAGATTTCAAAGTCTTAAGAAATGTTGTGGCTTCACTTATTTACCTGTGAAGTGTTGTCAGACTGTCAAGGGATAAGTAATAAACTTGGCTTTGGGTGGTCCAAGGTTCAGTCAATTCAGTTCAGTCACTCAGTTGTGTCTGACTCTTTGCGAACCCATGAATCGCAGCACACCAGGCCTCCCTGTCCATCACCAACTCCCGGAGTTCACTCAGACTCACGTCCATCGAGTCAGTGATGCCATCCAGCCATCTCATCCTCTGTCGTCCCCTTCTCCTCCTGCCCCCAATCCCTCCCAGCATCAGAGTCTTTTCCAATGAGTCAACTCTTTGCATGAGGTGGCCAAAGTACTAGAGTTTCAGCTTTAGCATCATTCCTTCCAAAGAAATCCCAGGGCTGATCTCCTTCAGAATGCACTGGTTGGATCTCCTTGCAGTCCAAGGGACTCTCAAGAGTCTTCTCCAACACCACAGTTTAAAGGCATCAATTGTTCAGCGCTCAGCCTTCTTCACAGTCCAACTCTCACATCCATACATGACCACAGGAAAAACCATACCATAGCCTTGACTAGACGGACCTTTGTTGGCAAAGTAATGTCTCTGCTTTTGAATATGCTATCTAGGTTGGTCATAACTTTCCTTCCAAGGAGTAAGTGTCTTTTAATTTCATGGTTGCAGTCACCATCTGCAGTGATTTTGGAGCCCAGAAAAATAAAGTCTGACACTGTTTCCACTGTTTCTCCATCTATTTCCCATGAAGTGATGGGACCAGATGCCATGATCTTGGTTTTCTGAATGTTGAGCTTCAAGCCAACTTTTTCACTCTCCACTTTCACTTTCATCAAGAGGCTTTTTAGTTCCTCTTCACTTTCTGCCATAAGGGTGGTGTCATCTGCATGTTTGAGGTTATTGATATTTCTCCCAGCAATCTTGATTCCAGCTTGTGTTTCTTCCAGTCCAGCGTTTCTCATGATGTACTCTGCATATAAGTTAAATAAACAGGGTGACAATATACAGCCTTGACGTACTCCTTTTCCTATTTGGAACCAGTCTGTTGTTCCAAGTCCAGTTCTAACTGTTGCTTCCTGACCTGCATACAAATTTCTCAAGAGGCAGGTCAGGTGGTCTGGTATTCCCATCTCTTCAAGAATTTTCCACAGTTTATTGTGATCCACACAGTCAAAGGCTTTGGCATAGTCAAGAAAGCAGAAATGTTTTTCTGGGACTCTCTTGCTTTTTCCATGATCCAGCGGATGTTGGCAATTTGATCTCTGGTTCCTCTGCCTTTTCTAAAACCAGCTTGAACATCTGGAATTTCATGGTTCACATATTGCTGAAGCCTGGCTTGGAGAATTTTGAGCATTACTTTACTAGCATGTGAGATGAGTGCAGTTATGTGGTAGTTTGAGCATTCTTTGGCATTGCCTTTCTTTGGGATTAGAATGAAAACTGACCTTTTCCAATCCTGTGGCCACTGCTGAGATTTCCAAATTTGCTAGCATATTGAGTGCAGCACTTTCACAGCATCATCTTTCAGGATTTGAAATAGCTCAACTGGAATTTCATCACCTCCACTACCTTTGTTTGTAGTGATGCTTTCTAAGGCCCACTTGACTTCACATTCCAGGATGTCTGGCTCTAGGTCAGTGATCACACCATCGTGATTATCTGGGTCGTGAAGATCTTTTTTGTACAGTTCTTCTGTGTATTCTTGCCACCTCTTCTTAATATCTTCTGCTTCTGTTAGGTCCATACCATTTCTGTCCTTTATCGAGCCCATCTTTGCATGAAATTAGCTCAGGTGTGGTGTTTTGTTTTGCTAAAGGTGGCTCCGCACAAGGAACTCCATCTGAGGTCGATTTAAAGCGACCTTTGTGAGCTCCTTGTAACTCCTCGCTGAGCTCAGGTAACCCCTATTATTTGCATAAGTGGCTCGTGTGTTTCCAGAGAAGTGCATTTGGGGAACACACTTGGGGTGGGGGTGGGGGCACACAGTTCCCGGCGCACAGTTCTAGAAGCTTGCTCTCCTCAGGTGCAAGATCCTGGGGTTTAAATCAACTATCAACTGATTTGCTAAAAGAAGAGGAAACCCAGCCTGCATTAATGCCAGACCTCAGCTCTTTTCAGTTACTTGCAGGAGGAAGATGTCTTTAGGTGCGGCTGCTAAAATCCGAATGCGCCTTGGCCTCCAACTGTGTTGACTGCGGGAATAATAAGAGCAGCCACATGTGGCCTTGTCACCTTGGCCTGCAGGCCTAATTTAGCAATCTCCTTCGGGCAGGACTAGATCTGCGCACTTGCGGCGGTGCTCCGGCCTCGCCACCGGCACCCAGGCCGTGTGGAGTTTCTGCTGTTTCAACCCTCGCTCCCTCTCTCCCGCCGGCCGGCCGCCCGCGTGGAGAGAGCTCAGCCGCACACCCCAGCTCGCCCGCTGCACACTCACACATACATCGCCCCGCTTTTCCGCGCTCGGGAGGTGCGTGCCAGCGGCCGGGACCCGCTCTGGGCTCTGCAAGCCCAGCGGCGCGCGCCCGGCTCCGTGAACCGAGCTCGGCCCAGCTCGGAGTTTAGTCACAGTGTCCTGTTTCCTGTCCTCATCCCCCCGCCCCCCGCACCCCCTGCTCCCGCCCCGTTTCCCTGGCCCCTCCCTCTCCCTGGCCAGATCCGCCCGCCGGCTCCGCCTCCCCCTATGCCTAGGGTCCAGGGATGGGGGGCCGGTGAGGCAGGCACAGCCCCCGCCCCATGGCCACCCGTCGGATCCAGTGGCGGAGGGAGCGCCGGGGGGAGCCGGGCACCGCCCTGCTGGCCCCGCTTGTGCTGGGCCTGGGCCTGGTGCTGGCCTGCCTCGGCCTCCTGCTGGCCGTGGTCAGCCTGGGGAGCCGGGCATCGCTGTTTGCCCAGGTGAGGCCCGGCTGCACACCCCTCCCTGGGACTGTGCCGAACATCTGAGGGGCCGGTGTGCAGGGGTGGGGAAAGGGGCCAGGAAGGTTGGTGGAGGGTGAGATGTCAGGTGGAGAAGGACAAGGTAACGCTGCCTCCTTCCCAGCAGGAGCCTTCCCAGAGGGACCTGGTGGCAGAGGAAGACCCGGACCCGCCGGTGAGTGGGGGTGGGTGCTGGCTCCATGGTTGCTCGGCATGTGAAGTGTGTGCCCAGATGGTGCCAGCCATGTGTGTGGGGGGTGTGCATCACCTCTCTTATGTCTGGGTACATGAGAGAGTGACAACTGTGTGTAAGGGTTTGTGCCCCCTTGGTGTCAACCAAGTACGGAGTGTTTATTGGCCGTGGGGGACGTGGGAGTGTGAGATGCAGGAGCCTGCTATGGAAGAGGGATGCTGGCTGTGTGTGCAGGCTGTGTACTCATTTTGCACACTGACTGGGTGTGGGCGTGTGTGTGTGATGTACCAATTACTGGTTGAGGGGAGCAGACTAGGGGGATGTGGCTGGTCTTGGGGAGAGGAGTGAGCCCTGACCCCAAGAACTTGCCTCCCGGTGGCCTCACCCGCTCTTGGCTGAAGGACTCAGTCCTCTTGCTGACTGGGCCTCTCCTGACGGGCCTCCTGACGGGCCCCCTGTCGGTCTTAGCTTGTGTCTTTGGAGTCCCTGGTGAGATCCTGGTTTAGCTCTGCCCTTAACGCCCTTAGGACCTGAACCCCCAGCCCGAGGAAAGCCAGGATGCTGTTCCCTTCCTGAAACTGGTTCGGCCTCGCAGAAATGGTGAGCAGCCCTTTATCCCAACCTTAGGAATCATATCCTGGTGGCTTCTGGACTCACTGTCTGTTGTGTTCATCAGAACAACCCTGTGAAGCAGGCAGAGCAAAACCCTTGCTTATGGGTAGAGAAACTGATGCACAGAGAGTAAAAGGGGGTTCGGAGTCAGAGACTCAAACCTAGAATTCTGACCCTCCCTCTGAAGCTCCTTCCATTGCATAGACCTACTTCTCACTCAGACCCCACCCTGAATATGAAGGCGGGTGGCCAGGAATTAGGAGAGCTCCTGAGGTCCTGATGAAGACAAGGTAGGGGAATCAGAGGCCCGAACCCCCCAAAGCAAAGACTTATGACTGGGGTGACCCTGTGACCATTTATCTAGGCTTGCAGGCTTACACCTATGGGCTCAATGTGGTGAATAATCCCCTCTTGCGCTCAGAAGCATTGCACTTTGGATGATAAATTATCAGTGGCTATATTGGAGAAGACTCTGATGCTGGGAGGGATTGAGGGCAGGAGGAGAAGGGGACAACAGAGGATGAGATGGCTGGATGTCATCCCTGACTTGATGG
>CAKXYN010000649.1:0-35675 GCA_935064755.1 Tragelaphus eurycerus | reverse complement strand
TGTTAAATATTTATTAAATAAATGAGCAGATGAATAAAATTCAGTGAAATATATTTTCTTTAAATCAATGCTAATCAACAAAATAGTGAAGCAAATATAAATTAATGGTTTATGAAAATAGAGTGTATTAAAGAAAATTAGTCCATAAACACAGAATAAATTTATATTTAAAATTTCACTTACATAATTTTTTAATATAAATTTATTTATTTTAATTGGAGGCTAATTATTTTACAATATTGTTTTGGTTTTGCCATACATCAACATGAATCCACCACGGGTTTCAGTGGAAAATTGTTAAATAGATTCTAAACTACTGTCATTTATTATTCAATATGACATATGCGGAGGAGGAGCTAAGATGGCGGAGGAATAGGATGAGGAGAACATTTTCTCCCCCACAAATTCATCAAAAGAACATTTAAATGCAGAGTAAATTCCACAAAACAACTTCTGAATGCCAGCAGAGGACATCAGGCACCCAGAAAAGCAACCCATTGTCTTCGGAAGGAGGTAGGAAAAAATATAAAAGACAAAAAAAAAGAGACAAAAGAGGGAGGGATGGACCTCTGTCCGGGGAAGGGAGTCTTAAAAAGAGAGAAGTTTCCAAACACCAGGAAACATTCTCACTGCCAAGTCTGTGCTGAGCCTGGGAAGCACAGAGGGCAATGTAACAGGGAGGAAAAATAAATAAACAATTAAAACCCACAGATTATGAGCCCTATGGTAACTTCCCCAGCGGAGAAGCAGCGAAGACACCTGCATCCGCCATTAGCGAGCAGGGGCTGGGCAGGGAGGCGCGGCATGGGCTGCATCGCTTAGAGTAAGGATCTGGCCTGAATACCCCAAGCGCTATCTGAGCAAAATAATTTGGGCTAGCAAACCAGACTGTGGGATATCTACCACGCAAAAAGCCAGCCCTAACCTAAGACACCGCCAGGCCCACACACAGAACAAAGGACTGTACAGAGATAGACGGCTGCAGACCGTCCCCTCTGGTGAGAGGCAGCCAGAGCCAGAAGGGGGCAATCGCAGCCCCAGGGAGACATTATCTACAAAACTGTAAGCAAGCTTTTTTGCTAACTAAAACTTCTTGGGGTTCTGGACGGTCAACATCCGCCTGAGAAGGTGCGCCAGTTGTACACCTAGATAACTGAGCAGTGGGGAGGCAATAAGTTGCAGCAACCACGCTCACCAAACACCTCATCACTTGAGCTGCTCACATCTGGGAAGGGCACAAAACGCAGGCCCAACCTAGTCTGTGCCTCTGAGGACTACCCGAGTGCCTGAACCTGAGCAGCTTAGACCTGGGAGGTGCAAGCAGCCCAAGGCCGGCCACAGATGGTTCCTGGCAGAGCAACCTAGAGCCTGAGCAGTGTGGGCAGGGAGGCTACATGTGCTGTGAGCAGGGGCAGGCCCAGTATGGCTGAGGCACTGCAAGCACACGCCAGTGTTGTTTGTTTGCAGCGTCCCTCCCTCCCCACAGCGCAACTGAACAAGTGAGCCTAAAAAAAAAAAAAAAAAAAAAGGGTCCTCCACCGTCCCCTTTGGGTCAGGGCTGAAGAGATCGGCAAATAGAAGAAGCTATAACAGAGGGAACCGCCTTGGAAGCTACAGGCATACATTAAAACCCTGTGGTTAGTACCAACTACATAGGAAGGGGCCTATAGATCTTGAGAAATATAAGACAGACCAAGGAACTAGCTGAAAATGAACTGACCCCACAATACCCACAACAAAACCAAAGAAAGACCTAGATATATTTTTACTATTTTTATGATCATTATTTCTTTTTTTTAATTTTTAAAAAAATTTTAAGTCCTCTATTACTCCTTTAATTTTCACTTTTATAACATACTATTACTTTGCAAAAAAAAAGACCCTATTTAAAAAAAAAAAAAAGCAAACTTCACATATATATTTTTTATAATTTTTGTGGCCTTTTTTTTCTTCTTTTATTTAACATTCTATATTTGAAATTCCAAACTCTACTCTAGATTTTTTTATTTTAGATTTTTGGTATTTGTTATCAACTTTGTGCCTATTTTGTTTATATAATTTTTGTGACTTTTTTCTCTCTCTTTCTTTCCCTTCTTCTGTTATTTAGCACTGTATATCTGAAATTCCAAATTCCACTCTAGATTTTTAATTTGTTTTTTGGTATTTGTTATCAATTTTGTACCCATGTTTTCTTTATAATGTTTGTGACTTTGTTTGTTTTTTTCTGTCTCTCTCTCTCTTTCTTTTCCTTCTTCTTTTCTTTAACATTGTATTTTTGAAATTCCAAACTCTACTCTAGATTTTTAATTTTTGCTTTTATGTATTTGTTACCAATTTAATACCTTTAAGAACCCAATCTTCAGTACCCATTTTTTACTAGGGAGCGAGACTACTGGCTTGAATGCTTTCTCCCCCTTTGGACTCTCCTTTTTCTCCACCAGGTCGCCTGTATCTGCTCCCTAACCCTTTTCTACTCTACCCAACTCTGTGAATTTCTGTGTGTTCCAGACAGTGGAGAACACTTATGGAATTGATTACTGGCTGGATCTGTCTCCCTCCTTTTCATTCCACTCTTTTATCCTCCTGGCTACCTCTGTCTCCTTCCTCCTTCTTCGATTCTCTGTATAACTCTGTGAACATCTCTGAGCGGTCCAGTTGTGGAGTGCACATAAGGAAGTGATTACTGGCTAGACCGCACTCTCTATTGATTCCATCTCATCTCATTAGGGTCACCTCTAACTCCCTCCTCCCTCTTCTCTTCTCCATGTAACGCTGTGAACCTCTCTGGGTGACCCTCACAGTGGAGAAACTTTTTATCTTTAACATAGATATTTTATTAATGGTGTTGTATAGAAGGAGAAGTTTTGAAACTACTGTAAAAATAAGATTGAAAACTGGAAGCAGGAGGCTTAAGTTCAAACCCTGACTCCAGGGAACTCCGGACTCCGGGGAACATTAATTGACAGGAGCTCATCAAACGCCTCCATACCTACACTGAAACCAAGCACCACACAAGGGCCAACAAGTTCCAGGGCAAGACATACCAAGCAAAATCTCCAGCAACACAAGAACACAGCCCTGAGCTCCAAGATACAGGCTGCCCAAAGTAACCCCAAAATGATAGACGTCTCATAACTCACTACTGGACACTTCATTGCACTCCAGAGAGAAGAAATCCAGCTCCACCCACCAGAACACTGACACAAGCTTGCCTAACGAAGAAACCTTGACAAGCCACCTGTACAAACGCACACACAGCAAGGAAACGCCACAATAAAGAGAAATCCATAAACTTCCAGAATACAGAAAGGACACCCCAAACTCAGCAATTTAAACAAGATGAAGAGACAGGAATACGCAGCAGGTAAAGGAACAGGATGAATGCCCACCAAACAAAACAAAAGAGGAAGAGATAGGGAATCTACCTGATAAAGAATTCCAAATAATTATAGTGAAAATGATCCAAATTCTTCAAAGCAAAATTGAATCACAGATAAATAGGCTGGAGACAAGGACTGACAAGATGCAAGAAAGGTTTAACAAGGACCTAGAACAAATAAAAAAAGATCAATATATAATGAATAATACAATCAGAGATCAGATCAGATCAGTCACTCAGTCGTGTCTGACTCTTTGCAACCCCATGAATCACAGCACGCCAGGCCTCCCTGTCCATCACCAACTCCCGGAGGTCACTCAGACTCGCATCCATCGAGTCAGTGATGCCATCCAGCCATCTCATCCTCTGTCGTCCCCTTTTCCTCCTGCCCCCAATCCCTCCCAGCATCAGAGTCTTCTCCAATGAGTCAACTCTTCTCATGAGGTGGCCAAAATACTGGAGTTTCAGCTTGAGCATCATTCCTTCCAAAGAAATCCCAGGGTTGATCTCCTTCAGAATGGACTGGTTGCATCTCCTTGCAGTCCAAGGGACTCTCAAGAGTCTTCTCCAACACCACAGTTCAAAAGCATCAATTCTTTGGCGCTCAGCCTTCTTCACAGTCCAGCTCTCACATCCATACATGACCACAGGAAAGACCATAGCCTTGACTAGGCGAACCTTTGTTGGCAAAGTAATGTCTCTGCTTTTGAATATGCTATCTAGGTTGGTCATAACTTTCCTTCCAAGGAGTAAGCGTCTTTTAATTTCATGGCTGCAGTCACCATCTGCAGTGATTTTGGAGCCTAAAAAAATCAAGTCTGACACTGCTTCCACTGTTTCTCCATCTATTTCCCATGAAGTGATGGGACCAGATGCCATGATCTTCATTTTCTGAATGTTGAGCTTTAAGCCAACTTTTTCACTCTCCACTTTCACCTTCATCAAGAGGCTTTTTAGTTCCTCTTCACTTTCTGCGATAAGGGTGGTGTCATCTGCATATCTGAGGTTATTGATATTTCTCCCAGCAATCTTGATTCCAACCTGTGTTTCTTCAAGTCCAGCCTTTCTCATGATGTACTCTGCATATAAGTTAAATAAACAGGGCGACAATATACAGCCTTGACATACTCCTTTTCCTATTTGGAACCAGTCTGTTATTCCATGTGCCGTTCTAACTGTTGCTTCCTGACCTGCACACAAATTTCTCAAGAGGCAGATCAGGTGGTCTGGTATTCCCATCTCTTTCAGAATTTTCCACAGTTTATTGTGATCTACACAGTCAAAGGCTTTGGCATAGTCAATAAAGCAGAAATAGATGTTTTTCTGGAACTCTCTTGCTTTTTCCATGATCCAGCGGATGTTGGCAATTTGATCTCTCGTTCCTCTGCATTTTATAAAACCAGCTTGAACATCAGGAAGTTCACAATTCACATATTGCTGAAGCCTGACTTGGAGAATTTTGAGCATTACTTTACTAGCGTGTGAGATGAGGGCAATTGTGCAGTAGTTTAAGCATTCTTTGGCATTGCCTTTCTTTGGGATTGAGATGAAAACTGACTTTTCCAGTCCTGTGGCCACTGCTGAGTTTTCCAAATTTGCTGGCATATTGAGTGCGGCACTTTCACAGCATCATCTTTCAGGATTTGAAATAGCTCAGCTGGAATTCCATCACCTCCACTAGCTTTGTTCGTAGTGATGCTTTCTAAGGCCCACTTGACTTCACATTCCAGGATGTCTGGCTCTAGGTCAGTGATCACACCATCGTGATTATCTGGGTCGTGAAAATCTTTTTGTACAGTTCTTCTGTGTATTCTTGCCACCTCATCTTAATAGCTTCTGTTAGGTCCATACCATTTCTGTCCTTTATCAAGCCCATCTTTGCATGAAATGTTTCTTTTGTATCTCTGATTTTCTTGAAGAGATCCCTAGTCTTTCCCATTCTGTTCTTTTCCTCTATTTCTTTGCATTGATTGCTGAAGAAGGCTTTCTTATCTCTTCTTGCTATTGGTTGGAACTCTGCATTATAGATGACATCAAAAACACTCTAGAGGCAACAAATAGTACAACAGAGGCAGAAGATAGGATTAGTTAATTAGAAGATAGAATGGTGAAATAAATGAATCAGAGAGGAGAAAAGAAAAATGAATTAAAAGAAATGAGAACAATCTCAGAAACCTCCAAGACAAGATTAAACGCTACAACATTCAAATCATAGGCGCCCCAGAAGAAGACAACAAGAAAGACCATAAGAAAACACGTAAGGAGATAATAGTTGAATACTGCCCTAAAATAGGGAAGGATATAATCACCCAAGTCCAAGAAACCCAGAGAGTCCCAAACAGGATAAACCCAATGCAAAACACCCCAAGACACATATTAATCAAATTAACAAAGATCAAACACAAAGAACAAATATTAAAAGCAGCAAGGGAAAAACAACAAATAACACACAAAGGAATTCGCATAAGGATAACAGCTGATCTTTCGATAGAAACTCTTCAAGCCAGGAGGGAATGGCAAGACATACTTAAAGTGATAAAAGAAAATAACCTACAGCCCAGATTATTGTACCCAGCAAGGATCTCATTCAAATATGAAAGAGAAATCAAAAGCTTTACAGACAAGCAAAAGCTGAGAGAATTCAACACCATCAAACCAGCTCTCCAACAAATACTAAAGGATATTCTCTAGACAGGAAGCACAAAAGGGGTGTATAAATTCAAACCCAATACAATAAAGTAAATGGCAATGGAACCATACTTATCAATAATTACCTTAAATGTAAATGGGTTGAATGCCCCAACCAAAAGACACAGACTGGCTGAACGGATACAAAAACAAGACCCCTACATATGCTGTCTAAAAGAGACCCACCTCAAAACAGGGGACACATACAGACTGAAAATGAAGGGCTGAAAAAAGATTTTCCATGCAAATACAGACCAAAAGAAAGCAGGAGTAGCAATACTCATATCAGATAAAACAGACTAAAACAAAGGCTGTGAAAAGAGACAAAGAAGGTCACTACATAATGATCAAAGGATCAATCCAAGAAGATACAACAATTATAAATATATATGCACCCAACACGAGAGCACCACAATATGTAAGGCAAATGCTAACAAGTATGAAAGGAGAAATTAACAATAACACAATAATAGTGGAGACTTTAATACTCCACTCACACGTATGGATAGATCAACTAAATAGAAAATTAACAAGGAAACACAAACTTTAAATGATACAATAGACCAGTTAGACCTAATTGATGTCTATAGAACATTTCATCCCAAAACAATGAATTTCACCTTTTTCTCAAGCGCACACGGAACCTTCTCCAAGACAGATCACATCCTGGGCCATAAATCTAGCCTTGGTAAATTCAGAAAAATTGAAATCGTTCCAAGCTTCTTTTCTGACCACAATGCAGTAAGATTAGATCTCAGTTACAGGAGAAAAACTATTAAAAATTCCAACATCTGGAGGCTGAACAACACGCTGCTGAATAACCAACAAATCACAGAAGAAATCAAAAAAAAAATCAAAATTTGCACAGAAACGAAAGACAATACAAACACAACAACCCAAAACCTGTGGGACACTGTAAAAGCAGTCCTAAGGGGAAAGTGCATAGCAATACAGGCATACCTCAAGAAACAAGAAAAAAGTCAAATAAATAACCTAACTCCACACCTAAAGCAACTAGAAAAGGAAGAAATGAAGAACCCCAGGGTTAGTAGAAGGAAAGAAATCTTAAAAATTAGGGCAGAAATAAATGCAAAAGAAACAAAAGAGACCATAGCAAAAATCAACAAAGCAAAAAGCTGGTTCTTTGAAAGGATAAATAAAATTGACAAACCATTAGCCAGAGTCATCAAGAAACAAAGGGAGAAAAATCAAATCAATAAAATGAGAAATGAAAATGGAGAGATCACAACAGACAACACAGAAATACAAAGGATCATAAGAGACTACTATCAGCAATTATATGGCAATAAAATAGACAACGTGGAAGAAATGGACAAATTCTTAGAAAAGTACAACTTTCCAAAACTGGACCAGGAAGAAATAGAAAATCTTAACAGACCCATCACAAGCATGGAAGTTGAAACTGTAATCAAAAATCTTCCAGCAAACAAAAGCTCAGATCCAGACGGCTTCACAGCTGAATTCTACCAAAAATTTAGAGAAGAGCTAACATCTATCGTACTCAAACTCTTCCAGAATATTGCAGAGGAAGGTAAACTTCCAAACTCATTCTATGAGGCCACCATCACCCTAATACCAAAACCGGACAAAGATGCCACAAAAAAAGAAAACTACAGGCCAGTATCACTGATGAACATAGATGCAAAAATCCTTAACAAAATTCTTGCAATCAGAATTCAACAACACATTAAAAAGATCATACACCATGACCAAGTGGGCTTTCTCCCAGGGATGCAAGGATTCTTCAATATCCACAAATCAATCAGTGTAATACACCACATTAACAAATTGAAAAATAAAAACCATATGATTATCTTAATAGATGCAGAGAAAGCTTTTGACAAAATTCAACATCCATTTATGATAAAAACTCTCCAGAAAGCAGGAATAGAAGGAACATACCTCAACATAATAAAATCTATATATGACAAACCCACAGCAAACATTATCCTCAATGGTGAAAAATAGAAAGCATTTCCTCTAAAGTCAGGAACAAGACAAGGGTGCTCACTTTCACTATTACCATTCAACATAGTTTTGAAAGTTTTGGCCACAGCAATCAGAGCAAAAAAAGAAATAAAAGGAATCTAAATTGGAAAAGAAGAAGTAAAACTCTCACTGTTTGCATATGACATGATCCTCTACATAGAAAACCCTAAAGATCCCACCAGAAAATTACTAGAACTAATCAATGAATATAGTAAAGTTGCAGGATATAAAATCAACACACAGAAATCCCTTGCATTCCTATACACTCATAATGAGAAAATAGAAAGAGAAATTAAGGAAACAATTCCATTCACCATTGCAATGAAAAGAATAAAATACTTAGGAATATATCTACCTAAAGAAACTAAATGGAATTTAGAAAGATGGTAACAATAACCCTGTATACGAAACAGCAAAAGAGACACTGACGTATATGGACTCTGGGAGAGGGAGAGGGTGGGATGACTAGGGAGAATGGCATTGAAATATGTATAACATCATATATGAAATGAGTCGCCAGTCCAGATTCGATGCATGATACTGGATGCTTGGGGCTGATGCACTGGGACGACCCAGAGGGATGGTATGGGGATGGAGAATGGAGGAGGGTTCGGGGTGGGGAACACATGTATACCTGTGGCAGATTCATTGTGATATATGGCAAAACCAATACAATATTTAAAGTTAAATAAAATTAAATTTAAAAAAAAATTTTTTTAAAGAAAAGAGAAAAAAAAGAAACTAAAGACCTATATATAGAAAACTATAAAACACTGGTGAAGGAATTCAAAGAGGACACTAATAGATGAAGAAATATACCACGTTCATGGATTGGAAGAATCAATAGAGTGAAAATGAGTATACTACCCAAAGCAATTTATAGATTCAATGCAATTCCTATCAAGGTACCAACGGTATTCCTCACAGAACTAGAACAAATAATTTCACAATTTGTATGGAAATACAAAAAACCTCGAATAGCCAAAGCAATCTTGAGAAAGAAGTATGGAACTGGAGGAATCAACCTGCCTGACTTCAGGCTCTACTACAAAGCCACAGTCATCAAGACAGTATGGTACTGGCACAAAGACAGAAATATAGATCAATGGAACAAAATAGAAAGCCCAGAGATAAATCCACACACCTATGGACACCTTATCTTTGACAAAGGAGGTAAGAATATACAATGGATTAAAGACAACCTCTTTAACAAGTGGTACTGGGAAAACTGGTCAACCACTTGTAAAAGAAAGAAACTAGAACACTTTCTAACACCATACACAAAAACAAACTCCAAATGGATTAAAGATCTAAACATAAGACCAGAAACTATAAAGCTCCTAGAGGAGAACATAGGCAAAACACTCTCTGACATACATCACAGCAGGATTCTCTATGGCCCACCTCCCAGAATATTGGAAATAAAATCAAAAATAAACAAATGGGACCTGTTTAAACCTAAAAGCTTCTGCACAGCAAAGGAAACTATAAGCAAGGTGAAAAGACAGCCTTCAGAATGGGAGAAAATAATAGCAAATGAAGCAACTGACAAACAACTAATCTCCAAAAATATACAAGCAACTCCTACAGCTCAATTCCAGAAAAATAAATGACCCAATCAAAAAATGGGCCAAAGAACTAAATAGAGATTTCTCCAAAGAAGACATACAGATGGCTAACAAACACATGAAAAGATGCTCAACATCACTCATTATCAGAGAAATGCAAATCAAAACCACTATGAGGTACCATTTCACACCAGTCAGAATGGCTGCGATCCAAAAGTCTACAAGCAATAAATGCTAGAGAGGGTGTGGAGAAAAGGGAACCCTCTTACACTGTTGGTGGGAATGCAAACTAGTACAGCCACTATGGAGAACAGTCTGGAGATTCCTTAAAAAACTGGAAATAGAACTGCCTTGTGATCCAGCAATCTCACTGCTGGGCATACACACTGAGGAAACCAGAATTGAAAGAGACACGTGTACCCCAAAGTTCATCGCAGCACTATTTATAATAGCCAGGACACGGAAGCAACCTAGATGTCCATCAGCAGATGAATGGATAAGAAAGCTGTGGTACATATACACACTGGAGTATTACTAAGCCATTAAAAAGAATACATTTGAATCAGTTCTAATGAGGTGGATGAAACTAGAGCCTATTATACAGAGTGAAGTAAGCCAGAAAGAAAAACACCAATGCAGTATACTAATGCATATATATGGAATTTAGAAAGATGGTAACGATAACCCTGTATACGAGACAGCAAAAGAGACACTGAAGTATAGAACATTCTTTTGGACTCTGTGGGAGAGGGAGAGGGTGGGATGATTTGGGAGAATGGCTATGAAATATGTATAATATCATATATGAAATGAGTCACCAGACCAGATTCGATGCATGATACTGGATGCTTGGGGCTGGTGCACTGGGATGACCCAGAGGGATGGTATGGGGAGGGAGGGGGAGGAGGGTTCAGGATGGGGAACACATGCATACCTGTGGTGGATTCATTTCAATATATGGCAAAACCCATACAATATTGTAAAGTTAAAAAATAAAATTAAAAAATATATGACATATGCACAAGAGAATATTTCTGTAGTAAGTAGAAACTCTTTAAGGGAATATACAGATTTACCAAGTAGACTTCAGAAAAAGATGGACAAATAGCTACTGAGTAAAGCAAAACCCTCCTTGCTATTCTTTGGAACTGTGCATTCAAATGGGTATACCTTTCCTTTTCTCCTTTGCTTTTTGCTTCTCTTCTTTTCACAGCTATTTGTAAGAACTCCTTGACAGTCATTTTGCTTTTTTGCATTTGTTTTTCTTCGGGATGGTCTTGCTCCCTGTCTCCTGTACAATGTCACGAACCTCCGTCCATACTTCATCAGGCACTCTGTCTATCAGATCTAGTCCCTTAAATCTATTTGTCACTTCCTCTGTATAATCGTAAGGGATTTTATCTAGGTCATACCTGAATGGTCTAGTGGTTTTCCCTACTTTCTTCAATTTTAGTATGAATTTGGCAATAATGAGTTCATTGTCTGAGCCACAATCAGCTCCTGGTCTTGTTTTTGCTGACCATATAGAGCTTCTCCATCTTTTGCTGCAAAGAATATATAATCAATCTGATTTTGGTGTTGAGCATCTGGTGATATCCATGTGTAGAGTCCTCTCTTGTGTTGCTGGAAGAGGGTGTTTGCTATGACCAGTGCATTCTCTTAGCAAAACTCTGTTAGCCTTTGCCCTGCCTCCATTCCTTACTCCAAGGCCAAATTTGCCTGTTACTCCAGGTGTTTCTTGACTTCCTACTTTTGCACTCCAGTCCCCTATAATGAAAGGGACATCTTTGGGGGGTGTTAGTTCTAGAAGGTCTTGTAGGTCTTCAAAGAAGCTTTCATAGAAGCTTCATAGCTTCAACTTCAGCTTCTTCAGCATTACTGGTTCGTGCATGCTGCTACTTCTGCTAAGTTGCTTCAGTCGTGTCCAACTCTGTGACCCCTTAGACGTCAGCCACCCAGCTCCCCTGTACCTGGGATTCTATAGGCAAGAATACTCAAGTGGGTTGCCATTTCCTTCTCCAATGCATGAAAGTGAAAACTGGAAGTGAAGTCACTCAGTTGTCGCCAACTCCCAGAGACTCCATGGACTGCAGCCTACCAGGCTCCTCCATCCATGGGATTTTCCAGACAAGAGTACTGGAGTAGGTTGCGATTGCATAGACTTGGAATACTGTGATATTGAATGGTTTGCCTTGGAAATGAACAGAGACCATTCTGTCATTTTTGAGATTGCATCCAAGTACTGTATTTTGGAATCATTTGTTTGCTATGATGGCTACTTCATTTTTTCTAAGGGATTCTTGCCCACAGTAGTAAATTCTAATGGTCATTTGAGTTAAATTCATCCATTCCAGGCCATTTTAGTTCACTGATTCCTAAAATGTCTACGTTCACTTTTGCCATCTCCTGTTTGACCACTTGCAATTTGCCTTGATTCATGGACCTAACATTCCTGGTTCCTATGCAATATTGTTCTTCATAGCATTGGACTTTGCTTCTATCCCGTCACATCCACAGCTGAGTGTTGTCTTTGCTTTGACTCTGTCTCTTCATTCTTTCTGGAGTTATTGCTCCACTGATCTCTGGGAGCAATTTTGGCACCTACCAAATTGGAGAGTTCATTTTTCAGTGTCCTATCTTTTTGCCTTTACATACTGTTCATGGGGTTCTCAAGGCAGGAATACTGAAGTGGTTTGCCATTCCCTTCTCCAGTGGACCACATTTTGTCAGCACTCTCCACCATGACCCATCCATCTTGGGTGACCATATTGACATGGATCATAGTTTCACTGAGTTAGGCAAAGCATGGTCCATATGATCAGATCAGTTAGTTTTCTGTAATTGTGGATTTCAGTTTGTCTGCCCTCTGATGGAGGAGGATAAGAGGCTTATGGAAGTTCCCTGAAGGGAGAGAATAGCAAGAAAAGATAAGAAAGCCTTCCTCAGTGAACAGTGCAAAGAAATAGAGGAAACCAATAGATTGCAAAAGACTAGAGATACCAAGGGAATATTTAGTGCAAAGACGGGCTCAATAAAGGACAAAAATGGTATGGACCTAACAGAAGCAGAAGATATTAAGAAGAGGTGGCAAGAATACACAGAAGAAATTTACAAAAAAAATCTTCATGACCCAGATAATCACGATAGTATGATCATGCACCTAGAGCCAGACATCCTGGAATGCGAAGTCAAGTGGGCCTTAGGAAGCATCACTATGAACAAAGGTAGTGGAGGTGATGGAATTCCAGTTGAACTATTTAAAATCCTAAAAGATGATGCTGTGAAACTGCTACACTCAATATGCCAGCAAATTTGAAAACTCAGCAGTGGCCACAAGACTGGAAAGGGTCAGTTTTCATTGCAATCCCAAAGAAAGGCAATGTCTAAAAATGTTTAAACTACCACACAATTGCACTCATCTCACACAAGAGTAAAATAATGCTGAAAATTCTCCAAGCTAAGCTTCGACAGTACATGAACTATGAACTTCCAGATGTTCAAGCCGGTTTTAGAAAAGGCAGAGAAACCAGAGATCAAATTGCCAACATCTGTTGGATCATGGAAAAAGCAAGAGAGTTCCAGAAAAACATCTGTTTCTGTTTTATTGACTATGCCAAAGCCTTTGACTGTGTGGATCACAACAAACTGTGGAAAATTCTGAAAGAGATGGGAATACAAGACCACCTGACCTGCCTCTTGAGAAACCTATATGCAGATCAGGAAGCAACAGTTAGAACTGGACATGGAACAACAGACTGTTCCTAATAGGGAAAGAAATACATCAAGGCTGTATATTGTCACCTTGCTTATTTAACTTCTATACAGAGTACATCATGAGAAATGCTGGGCTGGATGAAGCACAAGCTGGAATCAAGTTTGCTGAGAGAAATATCAATAACCTCAGCTATGAAGATGATACCACCCTTATGGCAGAAAGTGAAGAGGAACTAAAAGGCCTCTTGATGAAGGTGAAAGTGCAGAGTGAAAAGGTTGGCTTAAACCTCAACATTCAGAAAACGAAGATCATGGCATCTGGTCCCATCACTACATGGGAAATAGATGGAGAAACAGTGGAAACAGTGTCAGACTTTATTTTTCTGGGCTCCAAAATCACTGCAGATGGTGACTGCAGCCATGAAATTAAAGGATGCTTACTCCTTGGAAGAAAAGTTATGACCAACCTAGACAGCATATTACAAAGCAGAGACATTACTTTGCCAACAAAGGTCCGTCTAATCAAGGCTATGCTTTTTCCAGTAGTCATGTATGGATGTGAGAGTTGGACTATAAGGAAAGCTGAGAGTTTTACGTCTTCCTTTCCAATTTGGATTCCTTTTATTTCTTTTTCTGTTCTGATTTCTCTGGCCAAAACTTCCAAAACTATGTTGAATAGTAATGGTGAAAGTGGGCATCCTTGTCTTGTTCCTGACTTTAGAGGAAATGCTTTCAATTGTTCACCATTGAGGATAATGTTTGCTGTGGGTTTGTCATATATAGCTTTTATTATGTTGAGGTATGTTCCTTCTATTCCTGCTCTCTGGAGGGTTTTTATCATAAATGGATGTTGAACTTTGTCAAAGGCTTTCTCTCCATCTATTGAGATAATCATATGGTTTTTATTCTTCAGTTTGTTAATGTGGTGTATTACATTGATTGATTTGCGGATATTGAAGAATCCTTGCATCCCTGGGATAAAACCCACTTGGTCATGGTGTATGATCTTTTTAATGTGTTGTTGGATTCTGATTGCTAGAATTTTGTTAAGGATTTTTGCATCTATGTTCATCAGTGATATTGGCCTGTAGTTTTCTTTTTTTGTGGCATCTTTGTCCGGTTTTGGTATTAGGGTGATGGTGGCCTCATAGAATGAGTTTGGAAGTTTGCCTTCTTCTGCAATTTTCTGGAACAGTTTGAGTAGAATAGGTGTTAGCTCTTCTCTAAATTTTTGGTAGAATTCAGCTGTGAAGCCGTCTGGGCCTGGGCTTTTGTTTGCTGGAAGATTTCTGATTACAGTTTCAATTTCCGTGCTTGTGATGGGCCTGTTAAGATTTTCTATTTCTTCCTGATCCAGTTTTGGAAAGTTGTACTTTTCTAAGAATTTTTCAATTTCTTCCACGTTGTCCATTTTATTGCCATATAATTGCTGATAGTAGTCTCTTGTGATCCTTTGTATTTCTGTGTTGTCTGTTGCGATCTCTCCATTTTCATTTCTCATTTTATTGATTTGATTTTTCTCCCTTTGTTTCTTGATGAGTCTGGCTAGTGGTTTGTCAATTTTATTTACCCTTTCAAAGAACCAGCTTTTTGCTTTGTTGATTTTTGCTATGGTCTCTTTTGTTTCTTTTGCATTTATTTCTGCCCTAATTTTTAAGATTTCTTTCCTTCTACTAAGCTTGGGGTTCTTCATATCTTCCTTTTCCAGTTGCTTTAGGTGTAGAGTTAGGTTGTTTATTTGACCTTTTTCTTGTTTCTTGAGGTATGCCTGTATTGCTATGAACTTTCCCCTTAGGACTGCTTTTACAGTGTCCCACAGGTTTTGGGTTGTTGTGTTTTCATTTTCATTCATTTCTATGCAGATTTTGATTTCTTTTTTGATTTCTTCTGTGATTTGTTGGTTATTTAGGAGTGTCTTGTTCAGCCTCCATATGTTGCAGTTTTTAATAGTTTTTCTCCTGTTATTGAGATCTAGTCTTATTGCATTGTTGTCAGAAAAGATGCTTGGAATGATTTCAATTTTTCTGAACTTACCAAGGCTAGATTTATGGCCCAGGATGTGGTCTATCCTGGAGAAGGTTCCGTGTGCGCTTGAGAAAAAGGTGAAATTCATTGTTTGGGATGAAATGTCCTACAGACATCAATTAGGTCTAACTGGTCTAATGTATCATTTAAACTTTGTGTTTCCTTGTTAATTTTCTGTTTAGTTGATCTATCCATTGGTGTGAGTGGGGTATTAAAGTCTCCCACTATTATTGTGTTATTGTTGATTTCTCCTTTCATACTTGCTAGTATGTGTCCACCAAAGAATTTATGCTTTTCAATTGTGGTGTTGGAGAAGGCTCTTGAGAGTCCCTTGGACTGCAAGGAGTTCAAACCAGTCCATCCTAAAGGAAATCAGTCCTGAATATTCATTGGAAGGACTGATGCTGAAGCTGAAACTCCAATCCTTTGGTCACCTGATGCGAAGAACTGACTCATTGGTAAATACCCTGATGTTGGGAAATATTGAAAGGGAGAGGATAAGGGGACGACAGAGGATGAGATGATTGAATGGCATCAGTGACTCAATGGACTTGAGTCTGAGCAAACCCCAGGAGTTGGTGATGGATAGGGAGGCCAGGTGTTCTGCATTCCATGGGGTTACAAGGAGTTGGACATGAGTGAGTGACTAAACTGAAGTGAAAATAAAACTGTCTGCAATAGACTCAAATAGATATACTGAGAAAGCTAAGTAATCAGAAGAAACAGAAATTACAAACAAAACACCAAGAAAAAGGCACAAAAGCCTGAAACTGAAAGAAATATACAAAAATATAAATGTACTTGTTAAAAAATATCAGAATTAATGTATTCTTTCCACATAATCCTATCAAATCTCCTACCCAATCTATACAGAGATCCTGTGAGAAAGTGATAGCAGGTTCTCTGCGAGGTGGTTACTCACTTTCAGAGTCAGAGACTTAACCACATCCCACTTTCTGGTGCTTTACTGTAGGAAAAATGTCATCAATAAAAGATTTAACAGTTTAATGCTTCTTTAGCCTTCAAGTGGAAAAGACAAAGATATGAGGCAAGAGAGGCAAGGGTTGGTGAATATATGTTTTTGAAATATCTATCAGCACATTCTCTCAGGCAACACCCAGCATATCATTCAAGATATATCTGAATGGGGTGTGTGTGTGTGTGTGTGTGTGTATGTAGGAAAGAGAGAGAGAGAGATGTTACAGGGGAATAAGCACTTTGGTTTGAATATCTGTCATCCCCCAACATTTATTTACTTCATTCAGCATTTGCTGTTGAAATCCCAACTCCCAGTGTAATGGTATTAAGTGGTAGAACCTTCTCAGACTCTTCAAAAAGCAGAAGAAAAGAACACTGCCAAACTCATTGTATGAGGCCAACAAGGTTCTGATATCAAAACCAGACAAGAAATATCTATGATAAACAAAGGGACAAAAATTCTCAACAAACTATTAAAAAACATAATTCAATAATGCATCCAAAGGATCATGCACGATGATCAAGTGAGATTTGTTCCAAAGGATGCAAGGATGGTTCAATATTCACAGATTAATCAATGTGATACACCAAGTAAACAAACTGAAAATGAAAATCACATCCTCTCAGTAGATGTAGAAAAAACATTTGAAAACATTAACATCCATTTCTGATTTTAAAACCTCTATAAAGGAGATATAAAGGGATTATATATCAGTATAATAAAGACCATATGACAAACTGACAGCTACCCTCATCAGATCAGATCAGATCAGATCAGTCGCTCAGTCATGTCCAACTCTTTGCGACCCCATGAATCGCAGTACGCCAGGCCTCCCTGTCCATCACCAACTCCCGGAGGTCACTCAGACTCACATCCATTGAGTCAGTGAGGACCATCCAGCCATCTCATCCTCTGTCGTCCGCTTCTCCTCTTGCCCCCAATCCCTCCCAGCATCAGAGTCTTCTCCAATGAGTCAACTCTTCGCATGAGGTGGCCAAAGGACTGGAGTTTCAGCTTTAGCATCATTCCTTCCAAAGAAATCCCAGGGCTGATCTCCTTCAGAATGGACTGGTTGGATCTCCTTGCAGTCCAAGGGACTCTCAAGAGTCTTCTCCAACACCACAGTTCAAAAGCATCAATACTTCGGTGCTCAGGCTTCTTCACAGTCCTGCTCTCACATCCATACATGACCACAGGAAAAACCATAGCCTTGACTAGAGGGACCTTTATTGGCAAAGTAATGTCTCTGCTTTTCAATATGTTATCCAGGTTTGTCATAACTTTCCTTCCAAGGAGTAAGCGTCTTTTAATTTCATGGCTGCAGTCACCATCTGCAGTGATTTTGGACCCCAGAAAAATAAAGTCTGACACTGTTTCCACTGTTTCCCCATCTATTTCCCATGAAGAGATGGGACCAGATGCCATGATCTTCACTTTCTGAACATTGAGCTTTAAGCCAACTTTTTCACTCTCCACTTTCACCTTCATCAAGAGGCTTTTGAGTTCCTCTTCACTTTCTGCCATAAGGGTGGTGTCATCTGCATATCTGAGGCTATTGATATTTCTCCCAGCAATCTTGATTCAGCTTGTGTTTCTTCCAGTCCAGGGTTTCTCATGATGTACTCTGCATATAAATTAAATAAACAGGGTGACAATATACAGCCTTGATGTACTCCTTTTCCTATTTGGAACCAGTCTGTTGTTCCATGTCCAGTTCTAACTGTTGCTTCCTGACCTGCATACAAATTTCTCAAGAGGCAGATCAGGTGGTCTGGTATTCCCATCTCTTTCAGAATTTTCTACAGTTTATTGTGATCTACACAGCCAATGGCTTTGGCATAGTCAAGAAAGCAGAAATAGATGTTTTTCTGGAACTCTCTTGCTTTTTCCATGATCCAGCGGATGTTGGCAATTTGTTGAGTATGCTAACCTTATACTCAACAGTAAAAAGCTGAATATTTTTTTTCTGAGATCAGATGCAAGACAAAGATGCCTAATCACCACTTTTATTCAACATAGTTTTGATATTCCTTGCCAAAACAATCAGGCAAGGAAAAAAAATAAGGACACACAAATCTGAAAGGGAAATGCAAAACTTATGCTATGTGGAGATTTCTTGATATTATATATAGAAAACCCTAAAGCCCCCACCAAAATCTATTAGAACTAATACATTCAGTGAAGTCGCAAAATACAAACTTCATGTACAAAAATCAGTTGCATTTTGATACACTAATAACAAATTGCCATAAGGAAAAATTAATAAAATGATTCTATTTACAGTTGAGCAAAAAACTGATAAATTATTAGGAACAAATTTAACCAAAGAGGTGATAGTCCTGTACACTGAAACTCTAAGACACTGATGAAAAATAGTGGATTTTGTTATCAAAATTACAAAGGAAATTTTCACAGACATGGAACAAACAATCCTAAAATTTATATGGAACCACAAAGGACTCTGAACAGCCAAAGCAATCTTGAGAAAGAAGAAGAATATTGGAGGTGCCTGATTTAAAACTATATTTCAAAGCTGTATTAAGCAAAACAATATAGTGTTGGTATAAAAATGGGTGCAAAGATCAACAGAATAGAATAGAGACCCAAGAAATAAACCCAAATACATACAGTTAATTAATTTTTGACAGAGGAACTAGGAATATGCAATGCTGAAAGGATATTCTCTTCAATAAGTGGTGTTGGGAAAACTGGACAGCTACATGCAAAAAATAAAGCTGGACCACTCTCTCATAGCATTCACAGAAATTAATTCAAAACGAATCAAAGACTTAATCATAAGTCCTGCAGCCATAAAAATCCTGGAATAAAAAGTTATAGACATCAGTTTTGGTGGTGGCTTTTTGGATTAGGCAACAAGAGCAAAACTAACTAAGTGGGACGACATAAGACTAAAAACCTTCTGCACAACAAAGGACACCATCAGCAAAATGAGGAACTTACCAGGCAGTCCAGTGGTCAGGACTCAGTGCTCTCACTGCCATGGCCCAGATTAAATCTCTGTTTGGGGAACTAAGATCCAGTAGGGCATGCAGGTTGGTAAATATATAAATAAAGGGTAAAGATATTGTGGTGAAAATATTTTTTTAATGGAAAGACAATCTTTAGTACTGGAAAAAATATTTGCAAAATATATTTCTGATATGAGTTAATATGTGGAATACATAAAGAACTCATACAACTCAATAGTAAAAGAATACAGTCTCATTTAAAAATAGGCAGAGGACCTGAATAGACATTTTTTCAAAGAAAACATACAGTTGTTCATGCAAAGGTACATGAAAAGATATACAACATTATGAATCATCAGGAAAATTCAAATCAAAACCACAGTGAGATATTACCTCATAGAATTGTTTTTATCAAAAAGACAAGAAATAATGAGAATTCTTGAGAATGCAGTGAGAAAAGAAAGCTTGTGCACAGTTGGTGGAAAGATAAGTTGGTGCAGGCTCCATGGAAAACAGTATTAAGGTTCCTCAATATAAACTCAAACCTAAAAATAAAACTGCCATGTGAGTTAGTAATTTCACTTTGGGGTATTTATCTGAAGAAAATAAAAACACTAACTTAAAAAGATATGTGCAACCCAATGTTCATTGCAGAATTATTTAAAATAGCCAAACAGCATTAAGCCTTTTTTGATGGATGACTGGATAAATAAAATTTGCTATGTACATATATCCAGCCATAAAAAAGAAGAAAATCTTGACATTTGCAACATGGATGCAACTTGAGGGCCTTATGCTAAATGAACTAACTCAGATAGAGAAAGAAAAATACCATTTAATCTTATTTATATGTGCATTATTTAAAAAACAAAAACAGAAAAATGAGTTCAGAGATGCAAAGAACTGTTTGGTGGTTTCCAGAGGGTCAATGTGGTCAAAATGGGATGGGTGAAGGTAGCCAAAAGTTACAAACTTCCAGGTCTAAAATTAATGTCATGAGGATGTAGTGTACAGCATGATGACTACAGCTAACTCTGTATTTTATACTTGAGAGTAGGTAGGAAAATACATCTTAAAGTTTTCATCATAAGAAAAAAAATTGTAACTACATGTTGTGATGAATATTACTATACATGTGTTGATTATTTACTAATATGTACAAATATGTAAATACTATGTTGTACATTTAGGACTAGTACAATGTTACAAGAATTACATCTCAAAAATTTTAACAATTAAGGTTGGAATATGTGAATTAAATTAGTTCCATCCTTACCTCATTTAGGTTTCTCTGGTGGCTCAAACAGTAAGGAATCTGACTGCAATGTGGAAGACCGATTTTCATACCTGGGGTCAGGATGATCCCCTGGAAAAGGGAATGGCAACCCATTCCAGTATTTTTGCTTGGAGAATTCCACGGACAGAGGAACTTGGCAGGCTATACAGTCCACGGAGTTATAAAAGGTCAGACACGACTAAGTGACTAACATTTTTACTTAATGTCATTCTTGTGGACCCAAATTAAACTTAGATTACTAAAATATCACTTAAATTTTAAACTATCAAATCTCACTGCATCCTACAGGGATTGGGACAGACACACAGAAACATACAGTGAGGCACCTGCACATGAAATATAGGCTTCCTCCTTTGGAGAGCATGAAGTGTAATTCCAAGGGTCAGAAGGACACTGCCAGAGAGAGGTGTCAGTTTTCCGACAGCGGATTCCATCCACCCACCGAGGTCTAGAACCTTCTCTGAGACCAACAGAAGAGTTGAGGGTTCCACTGTCCCCACAGCCAAGATGTCTGCAGATCATGGACACAGTGATGTCTTCACTGTTGAAGACAGTGAAGACGCTGCCCCAGGTCCTGTTGTAGAAAACTTCCAGCCACCCAGCACACTGCTGGTCCTCGCTCACCATCCTGAGGGCCAGGAACTCTAAGGTTGAAAGGGGAGGAGACAGAACACAGTGAAAACTTTGCTGGATGTTCTAGGTTTTCCTTTCTTCTAGAAATAGTGAACATTCATCTCTGAACTTGTTCAAGAGATACCCACTAGATTACAAGACTGATATCACCTCCCTTTTAACTGATTTTGTCCATTTATGTCTGTCTTTCTATTTCTACCACAATGGTGTAGTGGAAATGAACTGAGAGGAAAACCAAACTTCAAGGGTACTAGTGAGGGCAGGAGGCTGAATTCTGCTTCCTGACAAAATCTTTAGAGTATGTCAAAGGGATGTGATGTGGATACTAGGGAGATAGGCTGAATAATTATCCCCAAAATGTCCACATCCCAATCTCTGCAACTTGTGAATCTGTTACCATATCTGACAAGAGGGATTTACAAATGTGATTAAGGTAAGGACCGTGAGATGGTGAGTTTAAGCTAGAATATTGTACTAACAAGTGAGCCGAGTCTAACCACATCCTTAGACCCACTGTCTTTAAAAGTAGAATACTTTTCTTAGCTCTGGTTAGAGAGAGATGTGACTCCGGATAATGGTTGAAAACAGGCAGCATTGCTGATCTGAAAATGGATGAGGGGGGCTATGAACCAAAGAATGTAGGCAGTTTCTAGAAGCTTGAAAAGACAAGAAACAGATTCACCCCTAAAGCCACAAAAGTGATGCGGCACTGCTAAAGCCTTGATCCCAGCCCAGTGAGATCCCTGCTGGACATCTAAGCTACAGAAGTAAGGCAATAAACACATATTGTTTTAAACCACTAGTTGGTATGTCATTAACTAAGTAAATGAAAACTAGAACTATGGGTTTAAATTTTTTGTATGGAACTGGAGAGAGAGCCCTGCTTTCAAGAAAACCTGTGAGAAAAGGCTCTGCCAGGAAACACTGCCGAAAAGAAAGGCCCAGAATCTCAGCTGCTGCAGGAGGAATTGAAAGCACCTCATCTTCATATCTTCTGGAAAGACAGGCTTCATGGGAGGAAGCCTCTTTCTCTGGTCCTTTCAGCAAATCTCCCTCAGGGCTCAGATCCCCGTCCTCCAGGGCCCCACCCCTCTCCCAGCCTGTGGACAGTGTGCAGCGCAGACCTGAGCAGATGACCCCTGCGTCCTACTTGTGTCTGTAGCTGCACTGCTCCCAGCCCCGGGAAGGACACGTCCACACATGGGACTCATTTCCAGCGCAGTTCAGGTCGTCCAGCCAGATGGGCCCTGATCCTGCCCCAAAGTGAGCAGACCTCGTGGCATTGAGGGCTTCTCCACAGCCCAGCTGCCTGCACACCATGCAGGCATCATCCAGGTCCCAGCCATCATCACAGATGGTGCCCCAGGAGCCCTAGTAAAGAATCTCCACTCTCCCGGCACAGAGACCTCCTCCATCCACCAGGCAGAGCTGTCTGCTGTCCGAGGAAAGAGAAATGGGACAATGGAGCAGTGAGCCCAGGGGTTGAGAAGGGTCTTCTGTCCTGTGGGACCCTTACCTGAGCAGTAGGGGACACTGTCCTCTGAGGCTGTAGAGCCTGCTGGTTCAGATATGAAGTCGTTGCACTGCGGCAGCACCTGGGTGTGATTTCCTGCAGAAACAGCAATGATCAGAAGTCTGGAAGGGTTGAATAACAAGAAACTGTTAACGGAAATAATGACCTAGTGATGGAGCCTAAGATGAAAGTTGTGACCCAGTAGTAAAGTTATCATAATCTTAGTGTTCACCTTCTCCAAGGAGAGTTCTGCTTCTGACAGTACCACAATTTCCGTTTAAACCCAAGTGTTGCTGTAAGAATGAGTTAAGTAACATGTTTTATCACTAAATCTATCCCTGAGCTGTGCTTAGTCACTCAGTCTTGTCTGACTCTTTGCAACCCTAGGGACTGTAGCCCTCCAGGCTCCTCTGTCCATGCTGATTCTCCAGGCAAGAATACTGGAGTGCGTTGCCACACCCTCCTCTAGGGGATCTTCCCAACCCAGAGATGTAACCCACATCTCCAGCTTTGATGCTTTATCGTCTAAGCCACCAGGGAAGCCCAAATCTACACCTGCTGCTGCTTAGTCACTTCAGTCGTGTCCAACTCTGTGCGACCTCATAGACGGCCTCCTACCAGACTCCTCTGTCTCTGGGATTCTCCAGGCAAGAACGCTGGAGTTGGTTGCCATTTCCTTCTCCAATGCATGAAAGTGAAAAGTGAAAGTGAAGTCACTCAGTGATGTCTGACTCTGAGCTACCTCATGGACTGCAGCCTACTAGGCTCCTCGGTCCATGGGATTTTCCAGGCAAGAGTACTGGAGTGGAGTGCCACTGCCTTCTCCAAAATCTACACCTAAGTAGAAGCAAAACAAAATTCTTTCTGAAGAAGTTCTACAATTTCTTCAGTATCTATCTTTAAAACAAACACATATAAAATAGATCTCATGAAAAACAGAAAGGAAAAGGAGACATTAGAAAGAATTTCCCAGGATTTTCAGCTGCTAGAGTTATCTGGCAGAGAATTTAAACAGCCATGATAAAAGTGCTTGTGGAATTAAGCACTGACAAAATGTGTATCTTTGTAGAGAAATGATAACAAAAACCTAATACTTCTAGAGCACAAATACTTGTTACCAGAAACTAAGAACTAAAGAATAAGTGTAGCCACACATTAGCTCAGCATTAGGTACAAACATCAAAATGCAAGATCACAGGATATTCTTCAAATTAGAAATTCAGGTTCTGGTTATATTGTTGTATAGCAGATTTTTCCCCAAAACTTAGTCCAGTCACTCTATCATGTCTGACTCTTTGCGACTGCATGGACTGCAGCATACCAGGCTTTGCTATCCATCACCAAATTTCGGAGCTTGCTCAAACTCATATTCATTGAGTCACTGATGCCATCCAACCATCTCATCCTCTGTTGTCCCCTTCTCCTCGTGCCTTCAATCTTTCCCAGCATCAGAGTCTTTTCAGATGAGTCAGTTCTTCACATCAGATGGCCAAAGTATTGGAATGTCAGCTTCAGCAACAGTCCTTCTAATGAATGAATATTCAGGACTGATTTCCTTTAGGACTGACTGGTTTGATTTCCTTGCAGTCCAAGGGACTCTCAAGAGTCTTCTTCAACACCACAGTTCAAATGCATCAGTTCTTCAGCACTCAGCCTTATTTATGGTCCACCTGCCACGTTCATACATGACTACTGGAAAAACTATAGCTTTGACTAGACTGTTCTTTGTTGGCAAACCAATGTCTCTGCTTTTCAATATGCTGTCTAGGTTGGTCATAGCTTTTCTTCCAAGGAGTAAGCATCTTTTAATTTCATGGCTACAATCACCATCTGCAGTGATTTTGGAGCCCAAAAAAATAAAGTCGGACACTGTTTCCCCAACTATTTGTCATGACGTGATGGGACTGGATGTCATGATCTTTGTTTTTTGAATGTTGAGTTTTAAGCCAACTATTTCACTCTCCTCTTTCACTTGCATCAAGAGGCACTTCAGTTCCTGTTCACTTTCTGCCTTAAGGGTAGTGTCATTAACATATCTGAGGTTTGTGATATTTCTCTTTGCAATCTTGATTCCAACTTGTGATTCATCCAGCCCATCATTTCGCATGATGTACTCTGCATATAAGTTAAATAAGCAGAGTGACAATATACAGCCTTGACATTCACCTTTCCCAATTTGGAAACAGTCTGTTGTTCTATGTCCAGTTCTAACTGTAGATTCTTGACCTGCATACAGATTTCCCAGGAGGTAGGTAAGATGGTCTGGTATTCCCATCTCTTGAAGAATTGTCCACAGTTTGTTGTGATCCCCATAGTCAAAGGTTTGGTGTAGTTAATAATGCATAAGTAGATGTTTTTCTGGAACTCTCTTGCTTTTTCTGTGATCCAACAGATGTTAGCAATCTGATCATTATGAAAAGGCAAAACTTAGTAGCTGAAGGAAAATATATATATACTTCATTTTGCTTATGACTTTGGGTCATTAATCAGAAAAAGACTCAATTTGGCAGTCTTTCAGTCGGGCCTTTCAGTGCTACAATTAGAAGTTACCTGGAGATGAAGTCATTTAAAGATTTGACTGAACTTTAGTTCTGTAAGGAAATTCCCAGAAGTGTCCTAAAGGTAAAGGAACATTATGTCTTCAAATTAATTCAGAAAGATTTTGCATACTCAGGAAGAAATGGGGCAGAAGGGGAACAGAGAAGGAAGGACAGAGAGAGAGAGAGCGATTAAAGAAAATGTTTATACTAACATTGAGAAATTCAGGTAAAGGTCATCACGGAATTTTTATATTATTTTCCCAATACATTTATAAGTCTCAATTACATCAAAATTAAAAAAATTAAAAGATGAAAACAAGTCAAAGATCATTCATTGCCAGGACACTTTCACAAAAATACTCATAACATCAAAAATAAAATACCTAGGGAAAACCTAGTAGAAGATGGGCAAAATCTCTCAGAAATTCAAGATCTAACTGAATGGAGGGATGTGTTATGTCAATGATTTGGGGAGCTCAAAACGATGTAAGAATCTGAATGCAGAGTTCCAAAGAATAGCAAGAAGAGATAAGAAAGCCTTCTTCAGCGATCAATGCAAAGAAATAGAGGAAAACAACAGAATGGGAAAGACTAGGGATCTCTTCAAGAAAATCAGAGATACCAAAGGAACATTTCATGCAAAGATGGGCACGATAAAGGACAGAAATGGTATGGACCTAACAGAAGCAGAAGATATTAAGAAGAGGTGGCAAGAATACACAGAAGAACTGTACAAAAAGGATCTTCACAACCCAGATAATCCCGATGGTGTGATCACTGACCTAGAGCCAGACATCCTGGAATGTGAAGTCAAGTGGGCCTTAGAAAGCATCACTACGAACAAGGCTAGTGGAGGTGATGGAATTCCAGTGGAGCTATTTCAAATCCTGAAAGATAATGCTGTGAAAGTGCTGCACTCAATATGTCAGCAAATTTGGGAAACTCAGCAGTGGCCACAGGATTGGAAAAAGTCAGTTTTCAATCCAATCCCAAAGAAAGGCAATACCAAAGAATGCTCAAACTACCGCACAATTGCACTCATCTCACACGCTAGTAAAGTAATGCTCAAAATTCTCCAAGCCAGGCTTCAGCAATATGCTAACTGTGAACTTCCTGATGTTCAAGCTGATTTTAGAAAAGGCAGAGGAACCAGAGATCAAATTGCCAACATTCGCTGGATCATGGAAAAAGCAAGAGAGTTCCAGAAAAACATCTATTTCTGCTTTATTGACTATGCCAAAGCCTTTGACTGTGTCTTCTCTTGTGTTGTTGGAAGAGGGTATTTGCTATGACCAGTGCATTTTCTTGGCAAAACTCTGATAGTCTTTGCCTTGCTTCATTCCGTGTTCCAAGGCCAAATTTGCCTGTTACTCCAGGTGTTTCTTGACTTCCTACTTTTGCATTCCAGTCCCCTATAATGAAAAGGACATCCTTTTTGGGTGTTAGTTCTAAAAGGTCTTGTAGGTCTTCATAGAACCGTTCAACTTCAGCTTCTTCGGCGTTACTGGTTGGGGCATAGACTTGGATTACTGTGACATTGAATGGTTTGCCTTGGAAACGAACAGAGATCATTCTGTCGTTTTTGAGATTGCATCCAAGTACTGCATTTCGGACTCTTTTGTTGACCATGATGGCCACTCCATTTCTTCTGAGGGATTCCTGCCCGCAGTAGTAGATATAATGGTCCTCTGAGTTAAATTCACCCATTCCAGTCCATTTTAGTTCACTAATTCCTAAATGTCGACATTCACTCTTGCCATATCTTGTTTGACCACTTCCAATTTGCCTTGATTCATGGACCTGACATTCCAGGTTCCTATGCAATATTGCTCTTTACAGCATCGGACTTTGCTTCTATCACCAGACACATCCACAGCTGGGTATTCTTTTTGCTTTGGCTCCATCCCTTCATTCTTTCTGGAGTTATTTCTCCACTGATCTCCAGTAGCATATTGGGCCCCTACTGACCTGGGGAGTTTCTCTTTCAGTATCCTATCATTTTGCCTTTTCATACTGTTCATGGGGTTCTCAAGGCAAGAATGCTGAAGTGGTTTGCCATTCCCTTCTCCAGCGGACCACACCCTGTCAGATCTCTCCAGCATGACCCGCCCATCCCGGGTTGCCCCACGGGCATGGCTTAATTTCATTGAGTTAGACAAGGCTGTGGTCCTGGTGTGATTAGATTGACTAGTTTTCTGTGAGTATGGTTTCAGTGTATTTGCCCTCTGATGCCCTCTTTCAAGACCTACTATCTTACTTGGGTTTCTCTTACCTTGGGCATGGGGTATCTCTTCCCGGCTGCTCCAGCAAAGCACATCCATAGCACCTTACCTTGGACGAGGGGTCTCCCCTCACCGCCACCCTTCCTGACCTCGGTCATGGGGTAGCTCCTCTCAGCCACGTCCAGTGCGCTGGTCCTCACTGCCGTCCTTCCTCGGTCATGGGGTAGCTCCTCTCGGCCGTGCTCTTCCGCTCTTAGTGTGCGGCGCAGCCGGCGGGGCGCTCTTAGTGCGCAGCGCAGCCGGCGGGGCGCTCTTAGTGCGCGGCGCAGCCAGGGTAGAAATGCCAGGGTACAGTAAATTAAAACTTTTAATTTATCAAAAGGAAAAATAAAAAAGTTGCCAATATAAACTTCGACACTCAAAACCAGTCTCTCAAGGAATAAAGACCTCAAATGTGCCATTACCAAAATGCTGATGTAGGAGACAGCAGCCTCCATCCTCTTTAAAAAAGACCAAAAGGTAGACAGTGATCAGTAATAAAAACAGCTCCAGAAAGATCTGGAGTACTCTAAGAAGTCTGACCATGCCAAGACACTGTCATTTTTGTGGCATCATTCCATCCTTCAAACCAGCATCACTCAGAGTTTTTCTCACCAGGAGAGTAAGAGCAGGCTGTGTAACCAGTGTCCCTAGCCTTTGGGGGCACCATATGAAAGTCCTGCTTCAGGTTCACTTCACACAGACCTGCAAAGCTGAGCCAGCCTTATAGAGATGGCTAGGCATAAGAAAGAAGAGCAAAGGACCAATAGCAACCACATGACAGGAGAAATCACAGTTCACAGTGACCTGCTCTACAGACACACGCAGCAGATTTTACCCCTGAAAGAATTAATAACAGCACAGATGATTGTTTCCAGTAATCAGTCATGTATGGATGTGAGAGTTGGACCATAAATAAGGCTGAGAGCCAAAAAATGGATGCTTTTGAACTGTGGTGCTAAAGAAGACTCCTGAGAGTTCTGTGGACAGCAAGGAGATCAAACCAGTCAATCCTAAAGGGAACCAACCCTGAATATTGATTGAAAGAACGGATGCTGAGGCTGAAGCTCCAATACTTTGGCCACCTGGTGCAAAGAGCTGACTCGTTGGAAAAGACCCTGACGCTGGGAAAGACTGAAGGACAAGGAGAAGAGCAGCACAGGATCAGATGTTAGACAGCATCACCAACTCAATGGACATGAGTTTGAGCAATGAACCGTTGTTGGTCTCAGTCTTTGCTGCCTTTCTAGTCCTTCCCAAAACCTGAGCACCTGCAACCATCATCTCCCCCACACACACACAGAGGCACCTGCAACAGGCCCCTAAAGCCTAATGTGTGCATACCATTGGCTCTAGCCATCACCACTGCTGGTCATGATTTCTAGGCTTTGGAGCCAGAGGCACTGTTGAGGATACCAACAACCATTTCAGTGATGGCAAGCCCTCTGCAACACTTGCAAAACACCACACAGTTGTCAATGCTGTGGACATCAGCAGCCTGAGCCAAACAGATCTCGTGTCCTCCCAGACCCAATGCCACCTTATGTCTCTGCTTTTGGCACCCTGCTGAACATTCCAGTGTTCCCCTACCCAGAGGTGAAAGGCTTTCCCTACTGAAATCATAATACGGATTCTGGTACAGATGACTGCTTTTTCAAATGTGCAGATATCTACAAGAGAATAAGACATCAAAAAGAATCAGACAAGCAAAATCCCACCAAAGGAATACAGTAAACCTCCTGGGAAACTTGTTCTGGGATGGTGGAGGAATAGGACGGGGAGACCACTTTCTCCGCCACAAATTCATCAAAAGAACATTTAAACGCCGAGTAAATTTCACCAAACCACTTCTGAATGCCAGCAGAGGACATCAGGCACCCAGAAAAGCAGCCCATTGTCTTTGAAATGAGATTTTTAATTTTTGCTTTTTGGTATTTGTTATCAATTTTGTACCTATATATTTTTTAATAATTTTGTGACTTTTTTTTTCCTTTTTCTTCTTATTTTCTTTAACATTGCATTTTTGAAATTCCAAATTCTACTCTAGATTTTTAAATTTTGCTTTTGGTGTTTGTTATCAATTTTGTATCTATATTTTCTTTATAATTTTTGTGACTTCGTTTTTCTCTCTCTCTCTCTCTCTTTCTTTCTCTTCTTCTTTTCTTTAACATTGTATTCTTGAAATTCCAAACTCTACTCTTGATTTTTAATTTTTGCTTTTTGGTAATTGTTATCAATTTTGTACCTTTAAGAATCCAATCTTCAGTACCCATTTTTGCTTGAGAGCAAGATTACTGGCTTGACTTCTCTCTCCCCCTTTGGACTCTCCTTTTTCTCCACCAGGTCGCCTGTGTCTCTTCCCTAACCCCTCTTTGTTCTAACCAACTCTGTGAATTTCTGTGTGTTCCTGACGGTGGAGAACACTTAGGGAATTGATTACTGACTGAATCTGTCTCTCTGCTTTTCATTCCCCGCTTTTATCCTCCTGGCCACCGCTGTCTCCTTCCTCCTTCTTCTATTCTCTGTATAACTCCATGAAAATCTCTGAGCGGTCCAGTTGTGGAGTGCACATAAGGAAGTGATTACAGGCTAGCCTGCTATCTCCTCTATTGATTCCACCTCATCTCGTTCGGGTCACCTCTAACTCCCTCCTTCCTCTTCTCTTCTCCATGTAACTCTGTGAACCTCTCTGGGTGTCACTCACTGTGGAGAAACTTTTCATCTTTAACCTAGATGTTTCAACAATGGTGTTGTATAGAAGGAGAAGTTTTGAGACTACTGGGAAAATAAGACTGAAAACCGGAAGCAGGAGGCTTAAGAACAAACCCTGACTCCAGGGAACTCCTGACTCCAGGGAACACTAATTGATAGGAGCTCATCAAATGCCTCCATACCTACACTGAAACCAAGCACCACACAAGAGCCAACAAGTTGGAGACCAAGACATACCACGCAAATTCTCCAGCAACAGAGGAACACAGCCCTGAGCTCCAATATACAGGCTGCCCAAAGTTACTCCAAAACCATAGACATCTCATAACTCATTACTGGACATTTCATTGCACTCCAGAGAGAAGAAATCCAGCTCCACCCACCAGAACACCGAAACAAGTTTCCCTAACCAAGAAACCTTGACAAGCCTCCTATACAAACCCACAAACAGCGAGGAAACTCCACAATAAAGAGAACTCCACAATCTGCCAGAATACAGAAAGGACACCCCAAACTCAGCAATACAAACCAGATGCAGAGACAGAGGAATACCCATCAGGTAAAGGAACAGGATAAATGCCCACCAAACCTAACAAAAGAGGAAGAGATAGGGAATTTACCTAATAAAGAATTCCAAGTAATGATAGTGAAAATGATCCAGAATCTTGAAAGCAAAATGGAATCACAGATAAATAGACTGGAGACAAAGATTGAGAAGATGCAAGAAAGGTTTAACAAGGACCTAGAAGAAATTAAAAAGAGTCAATATATAATGAACACTGCAATAAATGAGATCAAAAACACTCTGGAGGCAACAAATAGTAGAATAGAAGAGGCAGAAGATAGGATTAGTGAAATAGAAGATAGAATGGTAAAAATAAAAGAATCAGTGAGGAAAAAAGAAAAACGAATTAAAAGACATGAGGACAATCTCAGAGGCCTCCAGGACAATGTTAAATGACTGAATATTCGAATCATAGGGGTCCCAGAAGAAGACAAAAAGAAAGACCATGAGAAAATACTTGAGGAGATAATAGCTGAAAACTTCCCTAAAATGGGGAAAGAAATAATCACTCAAGCCCAAGAAACCCAGAGAGTCCAAAACAGGATAAACCCAAGGCAAAACACCCCAAGACACATATTAATCAAATTAACAAAGATCAAACACAAAGAACAAATATTAAAAGCAGCAAGGGAAAAACAACAAATAACACACAAGGGAATTCCCATAAGGATAACAGCTGATCTTTCAATAGAAACTCTCAAAGCCAGGGGGGAATGGCAAGACATACTTAAAGTGATGAAAGAAAACCTACAGCCCAGATTATTGTACCCAGCAAGGATCTCATTCAAATATGAAGGAGAAATCAAAAGTTTTACAGACAAGCAAAAGCTGAGAGAATTCAGCACCACCAAATCAGCTCTCAAACAAATACTAAAGGATATTCTCTAGACAGGAAACACAAAAAGGGTGTATAAATTTGAACCGAAAACAATAAAGTAAATGGCAATGGAATCACACTTATCAATAATTACCTTAAATGTAAATAGGTTGAATTCCCCAACCAAAAGACAAAGACTGGCTGAATGGATACAAAAACAAGACCCCTATATATGTTGTCTACAAGAGATCCACCTTAAAACAGGGGACACATGCAGAATGAAAGTGAAGGGCTGGAAAAATATTTTCCATGCAAATACAGACCAAAAGAAAGCAGGAGTAGCAATACTCACATCAGATAAAAGAGACTTTAAAACAAAGGCTGTGAAAAGAGACAAAGAAGGTCACTACATAATGATCAAAGGATCAATCCAAGAAGAAGATATAACAATTATAAATATATATGCACCCAACATAGGAGCACCGCAATATGTAAGACAAATAACAACAAGTATGAAAGGGGAAATTAACAATAGCACAATAATAGTGGGAGACTTTAATACCCCACTCACACCTATGGATAGATCAACTAAACAGAAAATTAACAAGGAAACACAAACTTTAAATGATACAATAGACCAGTTAGACCTAATTGATGTCTATGGGACATTTCATCCCAAAACAATGAATTTCACCTTTTTCTCAAGTGCACATGGAACCTTCTCCAGGATAGATCACATCCTGGGCCATAAATCTAGCCTTGGTAAATTCAGAAAAATTGAAATCATTCCAAACATCTTTTCTGACCACAATGCAGTAAGATTAGATCTCAATTACAGGAGAAAAAACTATTAAAAATTCCAGCATATGAAGTCTGAACAACACAATGCTGAATAACCAACAAATCACAGAAGAAATCAAAAAAAAAAAAATCAAAATTTGCATAGAAACGAATGAAAATGAAAACACAACAACCCAAAACCTGTGGGACACTGTAAAAGCAGTCCTAAGGGGAAAGTTCATAGCAATACAGGCATACCTCAAGAAACAAGAAAAAAGTCAAATAAATAATCTAACTCTACACCTAAAGCAACTAGAAAAGGAAGAAATGAAGGACCCCAGGGTTAGTAGAAGGAAAGAAATCTTAAAAATTAGGGCAGAAATAAATGCAAAAGAAACAAAAGAGACCATAGCAAAATCAACAAAGCCAAAAGCTGGTTCTTTGAAAAGATAAATAAAGTTAACAAACCATTAGCCAGACTCATCAAGAAACAAAGGGAGAAAAATCAAATCAATAAAATTAGAAATGAAAATGGAGAGATCACAACAGACAACAAAGAAATACAAAGGATCATAAGAGACTACTATCAGCAATTATATGGCAATAAAATGGACAACGTGGAAGAAATGAACAAATTCTTAGAAAAGTACAACTTTCCAAAACTGGACCAGGAAGAAATAGAAAATCTTAACACACCCATCACAAGCACAGAAATTGAAACTGTAATCAGAAACCTTCCAGCAAACAAAAGCCCAGGTCTAGACAGCTTCACAACTGAATTCTACCAAAAATTTAGAGAAGAGCTAACACCTCTCCTACTCAAACTCTTCCAGAATATTGCAGAGGAAGGTAAACTTCCAAATTCATTCTATGAGGCCACCATCACCCTAATACCAAAATCTAACAAAGATGCCACAAAAAAAGAAAACTACAGGCCAATATCACTGATGAACATCGATGCAAAAATCCTTAACAAAATTCTAGCAATCAGAATCCAACAACACATTAAAAAGATCATACACCATGACCAAGTGGGCTTTATCCCAGGGATGCAAGGATTCTTCAATATCCACAAATCAATCAGTGTAATACACCACATTAACAAATTGAAAAATAAAAACCATATGATTATCTCAATAGATGCAGAGAAAGCCTTTGACAAAATGCAACATACATTTATGATAAAAACTCTCCAGAAAGCAGGAATAGAAGGAACATACCTCAACATAATAAAAGCTATATATGACAAACCCACAGCAAACATTATCCTCAATGGTGAAAAATTGAAAGCATTTCCTATAAAGTCAGGAACAAGACAAGGGTGCCCACTCTCACGACGACTCTTCAACATAGTTTCGGAAGTTTTGGCCACAGCAATCAGAGCAGAAAAAGAAATAAAAGGAATCCAAATGGGAAAAGAAGAAGTAAAACTCTCACTGTTTGCAGATGACATGATCTTGTACATAGAAAACCCTAAAGACTCCACCAGAAAATTGCTAGAACTAATCAATGAATATAGTAAATTTTCATGATATAAAATCAACACACAGAAATCCCTTGCATTCCTATACACTAATAATGAGAAAATAGAGAAATTAAGAAAACAATTCCATTCACCATTGCAAAGAAAAGAATAAAAAACTTAGGAATATATCTGCCTAAAGAAACTAAAGACCTATATATAGAAAACTATAAAACACTGGTAAAAGAAATCAAAGACGACACTAATAGATGGAGAAATATACCATGTTCATGGATTGGAAGAATTAATATAGTGAAAATGAGTATACTACCCAAAGCAATTTATAGATTCAATGCAATCCCCATCAAGCTACCAATGGTACTCTTCACAGAACTAGAACAAATAATTTCACAATTTGTGTGGAAATACAAAAAACCTCGAATAGCCAAAGCATCTTGAGAAAGAAGAATGGAACTGGAGGAATCAACCTGCCTGACTTCAGGCTCTACTACAAAGCCACAGTCATCAAGACAGTATGGTACTGGCACAAAGACAGAAATATAGATCAATGGAACAAAATAGAAAGCCCAGAGATAAATCCACACACATATGGACACCTTATCTTTGACAAAGGAGGCAAGAATATACAATGGATTAAAGACAATCTCTTTAACAAGTGGTGCTCGGAAAACTGGTCAACCACTTGTAAAAGAATGAAACTAGAGCACTTTCTAACACCATACACAAAAACAAACTCAAGATTAAAGATGTAAACGTAAGACCAGAAGCTATAAAACTCCTAGAGGAGAACATAGGCAAAACACTCTCCGACATACATCACAGCAGGATCCTCTATGACCCACCTCCCAGAATACTGGAAATAAAAGCAAAAATAAACAAATGGGACCTAACTTAAAAAGCTTCTGCACAACAAAGGAAACTATAAGCAAGGCAAAAAGACAGCCTTCAGAATGGGAGAAAAAAATAGTAAAATGAAGCAACTGACAAACGACTAATCTCAAAAATATACAAGCAACTCCTACAGCTCAATTCCAGAAAAACAAATGACCAAATCAAAAAATGGGCCAAAGAACTAAATAGATATTTCTCCAAAGAAGACATACAGATGGCTAACAAACACATGAAAAGATGCTCAACATCACTCATTATCAGAGAAATGCAAATCAAAACCACTATGAGGTTCCATTTCATGCCAGTCAGAATGGCTGTGATCGAAAAGTCTACAAGTAATAAATGCTGGAGAGGGTGTGGAGAAAAGGGAACCCTCTTACACTGTTGGTGGGAATGCAAACTAGTACAGCCACTATGGAGAACAGTGTGGAGATTCCTTAAAAAACTGGAAATAGAACTGCTTTATGACCCAGCAATCCCACTGCAGGGCATACACACTTACGAAACTAGAATTGAAAGAGACACGTGTACCCCAATGTTCATCGCAGCACTGTTTATAATAGCCAGGACGTGGAAGCAACCTAGATGTCCATCATCAGATGAATGGATAAAGAAAGCTGTGGTACATATACACAATGGAGTATTGCTCAGCCATTAAAAAGAATACATTTGAATCAGTTCTAATGAGGTGGATGGAACTGGAGCCTATTATACACAGTGAAGTAAGACAGAAAGAAAAACACCAATACAGTATACTAACACATATATATGGAATTTAGAAAGATGGTAATAATAACCCTGTATATAAGACAGCAAAAGAGACACTGATGTATAGAACAGTCTTGTGGACT
>CAKXYN010000648.1:0-35765 GCA_935064755.1 Tragelaphus eurycerus | reverse complement strand
AAAATACTGTAGTTTCAGCTTCAGCATCATTCCTTCCAAAGAAATCCTAGGTCTGATCTTCAGAATGGACTGGGTGGATCTCCTTGCAGTCCAAGGGACTCTCAAGAGTCTTCTCCAACACCACAGTTCAAAAGCATCTATTCTTCGGTGCTCATCCTTCTTCACAGTCCAGCTCTCACATCCATACATGACCACAGGAAAGACCATAGCCTTGACTAGGTGAACCTTTGAGAAAATAAGTTCCTTAAAATGTTAATAGGCCTCTGGGCCAGAAGATGATGTAACACCCCTGAGACCTCTGTATACATTTGTAAGAAGCACCTGACTTTGATAAAGTCAGGGCTGCTGACCCCACGTGACTTTTGTATAACATCTCGGTGTATAAAAGTAGACCATGGAAAATAAAGAATGGGGATCAGTTCCTGGAAAGACTGGTGTCCCCATGTCGCACTCTCTCTCTCAAATTCTGGCTGAGTCTCCATCTGGGGCGCGGGACCCACCATGCTTACTAATTATGCCTGGGCTTCTAAGATCGGACCGGGGAGGCCTCAGTGTCTCCCTCTCCTTCGGGAGAACGGAAAGACGCCTGCGGCCTACGTAAGTGGTGCAAACTTCTTGTCTTGAAGTTTTATTGGTCTCCCGCGTAAACCAAGTTACTCAGCCTCTTTTCTCCACTAAATTTTCCTACTGAGCTATCCTCGTTCTAGTATTCTTTATATCTCTAATTATAACTATTGTGTCCTGATCCTCACCGACGCAGTCCTCGCTTCGAAGTTAAAAGTTTTTTCAACAGTGGAGCTTTTAAAACAGAGCCAAGCAGAGCCTGCTCCTTGGAGAAAACCCCTCAGGGGGGTCTCACCCAAGCTAAGAGAAAAGCAGAACAGTGAGGGGATTTAGCAACAATATTAACCCCTGACAAGCCAGTTACTCCAATTCCAATGGGAGTGGCTGGCCCCCTATCTGAGGGCATTGTTGGACTTGTGCTAGGGCGTAGCTCGCTTTCTTTTCAAAAAGTTTCATGATGTTGTAGATTCTGATTATGTTGATAAATTAAAGTTTTTGCTCCCGTCGCTTACCAAAACTGTACAAATTAATAAAGGTCAAAGAATAACAGTTTTTGCTTTTTATCTTATTATCAGAAAAAAAAAAAAAAAACTTGACTTCTCAAGATTGGAGCCACAGAGGATTTGGATTTAGTGATCTAGCTTTTTGGGTACAGGAAATTACAGCTTCTAGGCGTTTAAAAATTTTTTAATTCAAGAATATAAAATGCCAGGACATTTTAGATACAGGAATAGACGTCTCTTAACATTGCTGGGAAAGACTGGCCCAGTTCCTGGCCCATGCATACTACCAAAAATGAGTTGATGGGATTAGAAAAAGTGGTATGCAGGGTGGGGATGCTGTAGAGAAAAAGGTAAGGGAGAATTTAAAACCTTGAAGAGTAGTGAGTTCCCCCGTTGTTGGACGTATTCAAGCAAAGATTAGATGGTTGCTTGTCATCTAAAAAGCTATAGACCAGATTTAGGTTACAAAACGATAACTAGAGAAATTTATAAAGATGTTGTGCAACCCCTCTTTACTTGCTTCTCATATTTAGGTCTGCCAAAAGTTTTAAAAAACTGATAATGCCCCTTTGAAGCTGCGGAGAGATTGTTTACTAACTTTAAATGATTTCCAAAAATTATTAGGGGACATTAATTGGATACGCTCACATTTAAAACTGACTACTGTAGATTTAAAGCCTTTATTTCATTGCTTAAAAGGCGATCCTAATTCCAGTTCTAAGAGAAAGTTGACTATTGAGACAGTCGGCTCTTGTTTAAGTAGATGAGACTTTAAATGATTAGTTAATTAGGATTAATATTACCAAAAGATGAGATTAAATTATTCTTGCCACAAAACATACACCTACAGGGTGCTTGTGACAAAAAAGCCCATTGGTTCCATTTACCAGTGACCCCAAGAAAAATAGCTTTATCTTATCCCAGCTTGGTGGCACAATTAATTATAAAAGGAGGAAAAAAGAAGTGTGGAACTTTTTAGAAAAGAAGTAGCAAATATAATAATTGTACTCAATAAGGATCAACTACAAGTCTTTTACAAAATAGTGATGATTGGCAAGTTGCCCTGATAGATTTCAGGGGTTAAATTTTGTTTCATTTGCCCTCAAGCCCCCACAGTAGTTAAAAGTTCAGAAATGTTAGATTGGCAGTTAGAGGATACCTGTGGAACTTTCCAGCCCTATGCAGTTCCTACGCTCCCCTTTACCCTATGGGGGAGGGACGTGCTGTCTCAAATAGGAAATACTCAGAAAAGGCTTTTCTCAATTTCTTAGTTATCAACAGGTGGTAAAATTAACAATACTTTATATATTGTTATAAATACATAATATAAATATATTTGCCTAATTACAGTTTGCCTAATTAGGTATGGGTATTAATAAAATATAATAAAGGTATACCTAATTCTATTTATAGATCTATACTTAATTAATTTGTATATAAATTAATATGTATACTATATATGCATATTATATATATACTGTATAGTTAAATATATATTGCAATAATATAATGTGTGTGTGGCTGATATTAATTGAAATAGATTGATGTGCTGTGATGATATAGGTTCTATATAGGTTATAGGCTAGGTTATATATGTGTGACATGTATTATTGCAGTACATTGGTTTGTGTTGGTTGGTATTAGCGGTGTACATGTTGTATTGCTGTAATATATATTAATTAATATATTAATTATAAAGATTAATTCAAGTATATTGATTTATATATAGTATATGTCAATAAGTTTATACTTGTTGCCATATATACGTATATAAATACATTTTGCATCTAGATATATCTGTATACCAAAATGAGATAAGGAGGCTATACATTTATTATTTAAATTTATACAGAGACCTAAGCTAAACATTAGACCTAAATTAACATACCCCTAAATTTATGTTGTTAAAATGTAAATTTTAAAAATTTAAAAATTAAATTGACAACTGCTTGACAATTCCTTTACTATAAAACCCCCATAGGTGTAATTGGGGTAGCCAGACAAAAATTGGTTTTATGACAAAACGGCCCCTAGAGTGGGTTCATCTTCCTGCTCAAACTAAAAAAGTAGTGGCTTCTTATCCAGGACTGATAGTTACTTTGATATTAAATAAAGGAAAAAAAAGCAGAGCATTGAATTATTTGGTAAATAGCCATCAGAAATTATAATTCCATATAATAAGGAACAACCTGATGCTCTTCTAATGTTTGAAAATTGGCAGATTGCTATAGGAGACTATTCTGGTCAAAATTCTGCATCATTTACCTTTGCATGTTTTGCTAAAATTTTATATCCAGACATCCAGTTATTTTTCCTATCAGATGTAAACAATCTCCTATTCCAAATGCACAGATAGTTTTTACTGAAGGGTCAGCAAACGGTAGGGCCTCCATAGTTAGTAAAAATCACCAAAAGGTTTTAGAAACACAGTCATAGACGCTTTTGCTATGTTTGCAGATGAAAAACTTAACCTTTATTCTGATTCCCAGTATATTGTCAGGTTGTTTCCACACATTGAAACTGCGGTTTTGCCTGAAAATAAAACTACCATATTTCATTTGTTAAGTAATTTACAGCGACAAATTTGGAAAAGGAATAAAATATTTTTCATTGGACACATTCAGGCTCATTCCAGATTGCCCGGCCCTTTAAGTGCCTTTAATAATTTGGCTGACTTGTTAACCAAAAATAAAATGGCTACTGTGATTGAGGAGGCCAGAGCCTCTCATTTTCTTCATCATCAAAATGCTATTGCCTTAAGATATCAATTCCCAATTCCCAGAGACTGCTCGAGAGATTGTACGTTCTTGGTTACACTGCCCCACTGTTTATAATGTCTACCTATGGGAGTTAATCCTCGCGCTCTCAAACCAAACGTACTCTGGCAAATGGATGTAATTCATATCTCTTCATTTGGAAAACTTTCCTTTGTTCATGTAACTGTAGATACCTTTTCTCACGTTATTATTGCAACTGCTCATACCAGGGAGGTGTTTAAAGATATGATACAACATCTCTTTACTTGTTTTTCATATTTGGGCCTGCCAAAAGCTCTGAAAACTGAAATGCTCCTGCTTACACTTCTAAGTCTTTTCAAAAATTTTGTATAAAGTTTCAAATTAAACATAATACAGGCATCCCTTATATTCCCCAGGGACAGGCAATTGTTGAAAGAGCACATCAAACATTAAATTCAAAAACTAAAAGAAGGGGAGTTTAAGTACAGCTCTCCCCATCAAATCTTGCAACATGCTCTTTTCGTAATAAATATTTTAAATACTGATTCAGCTGTAACTACTGCAATGCTTCACCATTGGTGCCTGGAGCAATTGAATGCAAAGCTGTTGGTAAAACGGAAGGACCTCCTCTCCAGACAATGGAAGGGTCCTGACCCATTATTAACTAGCTGTTGAGGATGTGCTTGTATTTTTCCACAGGACTCAGATTCTCCAATTTAGATCCGGGACAGGCTGATTCGCCATGTTGCAGTCCCCCAGACATCTGGTTCTCTCATTGCTTCCATCACAAAAGAAGAGGGACACTCCTCTGCACAGAACAGCCGCGCGTCAGAAACTGAGGGCCGGACCAGCCTGGCTGCCCCGGGGCCCAGCGCACAACGCTCGCAGCAGGTAGCCCTGCCAGCGTCTGTCTGTGCTCTCTTGGCCACCGCTCCGCCAGCACGGGAGACAAGATAAACATCAAGATCCCTGCGAGACTGACAGGGCTGCTGCAGCACGAACTCCAACCAGAAAATAATTCTACTACTTATTCTGTTTTGGCTTGTCTACCCTATCCTTATATTACCAACGATTCTGGAAAACTTAATGTACATATGACTTTCACTGGTGGACCCAATGTAGTAACTTGTGAACAATGTATGCTCTCATCTTGTTTAAACCCTCCATATGTTTGCTCCTTTGTGGTGTTACAACGCCCAACCTATCTTATGGTGCCTATATGATAGCTATGGTCTTGCTGTGTTACAACTACTACAGGATTTAATGTGATCACAACGGTTTGTGGGCTTATTTTAGGAGTATCAGCTTTAATAGCAGCAATTAGTTCTGTTACTGCAGCAACAATATCATTGACTCAACAAGTGCATACTGCCCAATATGTTGATACCATGTCTAAAAATGTTTTCTTTAACTCTAGCAACACAGGAAGTTATAGATAGGAAATTAAAGATGAGAGTAGACACCTTAGAAGAGGCAAAAATACATATTGGGACTGAGTTACAGGCTTTAAAGGTGAAAATGGCTTTGACATGCCACGCTGATTACCGGTGGATATGCGTGACATCTTTAAAGGTAAAACAGACAGATTATGAACGGGAAAAAATCAAAAATCATATCTCAGGTGTTTGGAACAGCTCCGATATTGGCCTGGATTTAAGGAAACTTCATAATCAAATACAGACCCTGGAACACTCTCGACTGGACTTTACCGCCGCTGGAGCAGCTAATGACCTTTCTCACACTTTCTTTAACTTTATTTCTGGAAAAAATATTCTGTCTAATATTTTAGTTCTAATTTTGCTTCTCATAATCATTCTTCCTTATATTGTCAGGATTCTTCGGCAGAGCATTCAGCTCTCGACTGAGCTGCATCTGGTTGTTTTAAGAAATAAAAAAGGGGGAGATGTTGGGAGCCGGTTTGAATTAGTGCTCCGCCTGTGGCAAAGGTCATGAGGAAGGAGGCTTGACATACACAAAGGTGGGGTCTAGCCTCAGGAGCCCCTTGGAGGTTCTCAAGCATCTACCCCCAAAACCAGAGCCTGCCTACTTTACTACCTGTGCTCTCACCACACCTCTGACTTTACAGAGGGCTGTCCCCCACTACCTTTCTCTGAAAAAAGAGCTAACTTACAGCTCCAGTTAATAATTCCTGAGTGTGACAGTGTTTCAGCCTACAAACTCTTTTTGGAAATCCTCTAGCCTTCCTGAATAGGTTTTTCCGGCCACATGTGATTGCTCACAGCCTCCCAACAGTGGGAGGCACAAGATGCTCTTAACCTTCTAAAAACAGGTTCTTTAGAGAAGTCAGAAAACTATTAGCATAAGTATAATGGGCTGATTAGAAATTGTATTGGTGAAGGGTTTTTCACTTGTTGGGCCAATGTTTGCTGCTAAGTCTCCATATCCCTTACCTACTGTGTCCTTGGCAGTGTATTGAAATGTAAGTAGTAGCCTTAATGTTTGTAACCTGGGAACCTTGAGTACAACCCACCACAACTTTGCCCTATAGATATGCAACACCAATGCTTTTGGAGGGTGGCGCCTGACTTTAAAATAATCACCTTTAGAGAAAATAAGTTCCTTAAAATGTTAATAGGCCTCTGGGCCAGAAGATGATGTAACACCCCTGAGACCTCTGTATACATTTGTAAGAAGCACCTGACTTTCTGCTGACCCCACGTGACTTTTGTATAACATCTCGGTGTATAAAAGTAGACCATGGAAAATAAAGAATGGGGATCAGTTCCTGGAAAGACTGGTGTCCCCATGTCGCACTCTCTCTCTCAAATTCTGGCTGAGTCTCCATCTGGGGCGCGGGACCCACCATGCTTACTAATTATGCCTGGGCTTCTAAGATCGGACCGGGGAGGCCTCAGTGTCTCCTCTCCTTCGGGAGAACGGAAAGACGCCTGCGGCCTACGTAAGTGGTGCAAACTTCTTGTCTTGAAGTTTTATTGGTCTCCCGCGTAAACCAAGTTACTCAGCCTCTTTTCTCCACTAAATTTTCCTACTGAGCTATCCTCGTTCTAGTATTCTTTATATCTCTAATTATAACTATTGTATCCTGATCCTCATCGACGCCGTCCTCGCTTCGAAGTCCCTGGATAAGCTGGGGCTGGTCCCCAGCACATCACTACATGGGAAATAGATGGAGAAACAGTGGAAACAGTGTCAGACTTTATTTTTTTTTTTTTTTCCAAAATCACTGCAGATGGTGACTGCAGCCATGAAATTAAAAGACGCTTACTCCTTGGAAGGAAAGTTATGACCAACCTAGATAGCATATTCAAAAGCAGAGACATCACTTTGCCAACAAAGGTTCGCCTAGTCAAGGCTATGGTCTTTCCTGTGGTCATGTATGGATGTGAGAGCTGGACTGTGAAGAAGGCTGAGCGCCGAAGAATTGATGCTTTTGAACTGTGGTGTTGGAGAAGACTCTTGAGAGTCTCTTGGACTGCAAGGAGATCCAATCAGTCCATTCTGAAGGAGATCATCCCTGGGATGTCTTTGGAAGGAATGATGCTGAAGCTGAAACTCCAGTGTTTTGGCCACCTCATGCGAAGAGTTGACTCATTGGAGAAGACTCTGATGCTGGGAGGGATTGGGGGCAGGAGGAGAAGGGGATGACAGAGGATGAGATGGCTGGATGGCATCACTGACTCGATGGATGTGAGTCTGAGTGACCTCCGGGAGTTGGTGATGGACAGGGAGGCCTGGCGTGCTGCAGTTCATGGGGTCGCAAAGAGTCGGACACGACTGAGCGACTGATCTGATCTGATCTGAATAGGTGTGTAGTGACAGTTCATTGTTTTCATCTGCATTTTCATGATGATATATTATACAGCATTTTTTGATATATCTATTGTTTACCTGCATATCTTCTTTGATAAGATATCTGTTAAGGTCTTTGATTTATTTTTTAATTAAGCATTTTTTTTCCCATTGTTGAGTTTTAAGAGTCCCTTGGATATTTTGGATAACAGTCCTTTATCAGAGTGTCTTTTGGAAATATTTTCACTTGGTCTGTGATTGGTCTTCTAATTCTCTTCATACTCTGTTTTGCAGAGCAGAAGCTTTTAATTTCGATGCAGTCCAACTTAACCATTTTGTCATTCTGGATCATGCCTTTAGTGTCCTATCTAAAAAACGTGTCCTATCTAAAAAAATTTGTCAAACTCAAGATTATTTAAACTTTTTCCTATGTTATCTTTTAGAGATTTTACATTTAGGTTTGTGATTCATTTTGAATTAATTTTTATGTTGACTGTAAAATATATGTATAGATTTTTTTTGAACAAGAATGTCCAATTGTTTCAGCACTATTTATTGAAAAGACTATCTTTATTCCATTGTCAAAGACTTCTCGACTATATTTATGTGAGTCTATGCCTGGGCTCCCTATTTTGTTCCACTGATCTATTTGTCTTTTCTTTCAGTGATACCACTTTGTCCTGATCACTGTAGCTTTATAGTCTTTTAAGACACACAGTGTTGACTCTCTAACTTAAGTTTTTCTCCTTCAGTGTTGTGTTGGCTATTCAGAATCTTTCACTCTTCCTGATTTATTCTTATCCACAGAATATCACTTTCTTACATCCAGTACAATTTACTTATTGCTGTTGTTTCTTATCTATTTTCCCTGACCAGAATGCAAGGTCAATGAGGTTATATAGATTGTTGTCTTTTGTCTTTGGCCACTATATTCTGATTAGTAAGAATAATTCTAGGAACACAATAGATCCCTAATAATGCTTGTTGAATAATGTGTAAAGTACATAGTAAGTATTCAATAAATGTTAACTAATACAATTTTTAAACAACCAGAATTAAAGAAGATTTGAATCTTTTAATATATATTGAAATGGCACTCAGTGTTCCAGAGGGAAAAAAATACAAATTAAAGTATCTGATCTGGTCAATCTGTGCTTAAATTATGAAAGCAAGCAAGTTTAGTTGGTCAGTCATGTCCGACTGTTCACAGTCCTTTGGAATGTAGCCTGTCAGGAGCCTCTGTTCATAGGATTTTTCAGGCAAAAGAATGTTGGTGTGGGTTTCCATTTCCCTCTCCAGGGTATCTTCCTGACTTAGGGATCAAACCTACATCTCTTGTGTCTCCTGCATTGTAGGCAGATTTTTTTTAGCTGCTGAGCCATTGGGGAAGCTATATATAAACTCAGGAAGTTATTTCTTATGTCTCTCTTTGATGGTATTATGAGCACATGAATTTCAACCAACATGAGTGACCTACTAAATTTGCTTTCTTTTATATTTTGGAAAAGGAAGTGGCAACCTACTCCAGTATTCCTGCCTGAAAAGCCCCATAGAGAGAGGAGCCCGAGGGGCGACAGTTCAAAGGATCGCAAAGAGTCAGACATGACTGATCAACTAAACTAATGATGACTGGGGGAACTATAGCAAAAAGATACAGCACAATAATGTATTTTATTTTATCGAAAATGTAAGAGTATATTTGTATAAATAAACCCTGTGGAAATTTCAATCTGGAGAGCTAATATGGACACAGAGCTCTTCAAACTCTTCTTGATGTTTCAGATCAAGAATAAATTCACATACTATTTTTTCAGTGTATTCATAATTTTCTATGAAATTGTATCTGAAATAACAGGTAAATTAGTTTATTCAAATTTTATCATCAAAGGAAGCCATATTACTATAGCATTAGTGCTGATTTGGTAAATATTTTCAGAATGTAAAAATGGTACATAATAGCTACATATGAATGGGCGAATTTAATTCAGATGATCATTATATCTACTACTGTGAGCAAGACACCCTTAGAAGAAACAGAGTAGCCCTCACAGTCAACACTAGAGTCTGAAATGCAGTACTTGGGTGCAATCTCAAAAACAACAGGATAATTTCAGTTTATGTCCAAACTAGTCAATATCATAGTAATCGAAGTTTACACCCCAACCATTAATGCCGAAGAAGATGAACGGTTCTATAAAGACCTATAAGACCTTCTAGACCTAATACTAAAAAAAATGCTAGTTGAACTAACACTTTTTAAAAGTGTTATGGGACTTAAGCAGTAAGTCATATGGTTCTGGATTGAAAAAGCAGGAAATCAAGAGATACCTGGAGTAATAGGCAAGTTTGGCCTTGGAGTACAAAATGAAGCAGGGCAAAGGCGAACAGAGTTTTACAAAGAGAACACACTGGTTATAGTAAATACCCTCTTCCAACAACACAAGAGATAACTCTATACATGGACATCACCAGATGGTCAATACTGAAATCAGGATGACTCTATTCTTTGCAGCCAAAATGGAAGCTGTATACAGTCAGTAAAAAGAAGACTGGGAGTTGACTGTGGCTTAGGTCATGAACTCTTAATTGCAAAATTCTGACTTAAACTGAAGAGAGTAAAGAAAACTCTAGGCCATTAAGTTGTGACTTAAATCAAATAGCTTATGATTATACAGTGGAAGGGACAAAATCCCTTGAATTAGATTCAAGGCATTAGATCTGATAGACGAATGTCTGAAGAACTATGGATGGAGGTTTGTAACACTGTGCAGGAGGCGGAGAGCAAAAACATCCCCAAGAACAGGAAATGCAAAAAGGCAAAATGCTTGTCTGAGGAGAACTTACAAAAAGCTGAGAAAAGAAGAGAAGCAAAAGGTAAAGGAGAAAGGGAAAGACAAACCCATCGAATGCAGAGTTCCAGAGAATAGTAAGGAGATATAAGAAAACTTTCCTAAGTGATCAATACAAACAAAGAGGAAGACAATAGAATGGGAAAGACTAGAGATACCAAGGGAACATTTCATACAAAGATGGGGACAATGAAGGACAAAAAGGATAATGGACCTGAAAAAGCAGAAGATATTAAGAAGAGGTGGTGAGAATACACAGAACTATACAAAAAAGGTCTTAAAGACTCAGAAAACTACAATAGTGTGATCACTGACTTAGAGCCTTAGGAAGCATCACCAGGAACAAAGCTAGTGGAGGTGATGAAATTCCAGCTGAGATATTTCAAATTCTAAAAGATGAAACCTTTAAAATTCTGCTCTCCATATCCCAGCAAATTTGGAAACTCAGCAGTGATCAGAAGACTGGAAAAGATCAGTTTTCATTCCAATCCCAAAGAAGGGCAATGCCAATTAAGGTTCAAACTACCACACATTTGCACTCATTTCAAACACTGGCAAGTTAATGCTCAAAATTCTTCAAGCTAGGCTTCAAAAGTACATGAATTGAGAACTTCCAGGGCAAAACCTGGATTTTCAAAAGGTAGAAGAACCAGAGATCAAATTGCTATCATCCGCTACATCATGGAAAAAGTGAGGGAATTCCAAAACATATCTATTTCTGCTTCATTGATTATGCTAAAGCCTATGACTGTGTGAATCACAACAAAATGTGGAAAATCCTGAAAACTATGGGGATACCAGACCACCTTACCTGCCTCCTGAGAAATCTGTATGCAGGGCAAGAAGCAACAGTTAGAAGTGGACATGGAACAATGGACTGGTTCAAAGCAGTACCTCAAGGCTGTATACTGTCACCTTGCTTATTTAATTTACATGCAGAGTACATCATGCAAAATGCTGGGTTGGATGAAGCTCAAGCTGGAATTAAGATTGCCAGGAAAAACATCAATAATCTCAGATATGCAGATGACACCACTCTAATGGCACAATGAAAAGAAGAGTAAAAGTGCCTGTTGATGGAGGTGAAAGAGGAGCCTGAAAAAGCTGGTGTAAAACTCAACATTCAAAAAATGAAGACTATGGCAATCATTCTCAGAACTTTATGGCAAACAGATGGGGAAAAACGTAAACAATGAGCTCCAAAGTCGCTGCAGACAATGACTGCAACCATGAAATTAAAAGACGTTTGCTCCCTGGAAGAAAAGCTGTGACAAACCTAGATAGTATATTAAAAAACAGAGACATCACTTTGCTGATAAAGGTCCATCTAGGCAAAGCTATGGTTTTTCCAGTAGTTAAGTACATATGTGAGAGCTGGACCTTAAAGAAGGCTGAGGCACTGAAGAATTGATGCTTTTGAACTATGGTGCTGGAGAAGCCTCTTCAGTGTCCCTTGGACTGCAAGGAGATCAAACAAGTTCATCTTAAAGGAAATCAGTTCTGAATATTCATTGCAAGGGCTGATAGTGAAGTTGAAGCTCCAATACTTTGGCCACATGATGCAAAGAGCTGAATCACTGGAAAACACCTTATGCTGGGAAAGATTGAAAGCAGGAGGAGAAGGGGATGACAGAAAATGAAATGCTTCAATGGCATCATCAATTCAATGAACAGGAGTTTGAGCAAACTCTTGGAGATAGTGAAGGACAGGGAAGCTTGCTGTACATGGGGTTGCAAAGAGTCGAACACTATTGAGCAACTGAAAAATGAATAACAGAACAGCTACATTATAGCCATGCACTGCCAAATCAATCAAACCAACCAACCAACAAAACAAATACAAACTTTATAATCCACAGGGAAAATGCATACAAATAAACGTACAAGCACAGTATCACATAAATAATTATTCAAAGATAATAGGACTTTTTCAGAAGAAAAATGACTAATAAATATACTGCCCTATGAAGAAAAAAAAGCAGTTGTCCTATGAAGAAAAATTAAAGACTATGTAAGGGAGAGTAGATTCTTCAGACTACACCTAGATAGAAGGCCACTGGTGGGTACCATAAACAAATATTTATTATTATATATAGCAAATAAATAATATGGCTATTAGTAACAATAATTTAAATAAAGAAACAAGATAAAATTATATAATATCCATCTAGCATGGATTTACAAATAATTTTAATGATCCTCAACAATCTCCTATTTTGATCACACTCATAAATTTACAACAGATAAGTTATTTGATCTCCCAGGTATATAAGTCTAGGAAATGTTGGGAACTAGACTGAAACTCAGTTCTTATTTCTGGTTAATGCTGTTGCTCTAATGAGAGTCCAATCACTCTGAACTACCTAAACTGCTGGGGCATTCAAACAAAGTCTTCATTTTAGGGAAAGCAATGTCTCTGGATTATGATGCAGATTAGAATAGATGTTAATTAAGCTTTAGGCTTGAGTGCCTGCATGCTAAGTTGCTTCGGTTGTGTCCAACTCTGGAGATTCTATGGACTATATCCTGCCAGGCTTCTTTGTCCATGGGATTCTCCAGGCAAGAATACTGGAGTGATTGCCATTGTCTCCTCTAGGGTATGTTCCTGACCCAGGAATCAAACCCATGTCCCTATGTCTCCCGCGTTGGCAGGCAGATTATTTACAACTAGTGCCACCTGGGAAGCCAAGCTTTCGGCTTACATATTATTAAATGATTTGACAGTTGAATTTAATTTTTGCCAAATGCAATGTTTTTTTAAACATTTCTTGTTTAAAAATCTTATTTTATATATATGTAATTATGTACTTTGAAAGTGAAGTGCAAGCATTAGCTGCTCAGTTGTGTCTGACTCTTTTCGACTCCATAGACTAATAAGTCCAACAGGCTCCTCTGTCCGTGTTCCAGGCAAGAAGACTGGAGTGGGTTGACACTTCCTTCTCCAGGAGATCTTCCCAACCCAGGGATGAAACCTGTGTCTCCTGCATTGCAGGTGGATTCTTTACCATCTAAGCCATCAGGGAGTCTTTATTGTCTGAGCTACCAGGGAAGTCATATGTACTTCAGGCATATTATAATACTAAATATTAATTAAATAATATATATAATAACATATAACTGTGAAAAATATACCCTCAAATTTCAGACATTATCTCTAAGTTAAAATTTTATAAGCCAACCATTAACCATATGTTCAATAATTAATAAATAAAAGTAAAATGAGGAAACTTTATGTCAAGCAATTCAAGAAAAATTATTTCATTTTTAAAAATAAAGTTTAATATTGTATTATGTTCTCTTCTTTAAGCTATTCTTGAGCATGGTTAGAAATTAACATACCAATGCAACGTGTACTATTTGCCTGGCTTAATCATCATGACTAATATAGGCTAATCTCATTGGATATTATTTTCCTTATGATGATACAAATATCTTGAATATATCATGTCAAACAAAAACAATATAGATTTAAACTTTTCAAACAAGTGTAATGAATTTTGGTGAGATCATCTGGAACTCAAATATAATAGTAATTTATAACTGATATTGCTTTGTAGTATAAGTAATATGAATTAAATTTATACAGTAAAATTCTTTCCTGTTGCATACACTGAGTTTTGGGCAGGAATATAAAAAGGAGAATATTAAATCAATGAAACAATTGAAAGGGAACTTGTAAAAAATGAGGATGTAATCAAACTGTAATGTTTGAAAAAATTTAACTTAAATAGTTTTCTCTGAAATAGCATAGTATATCTAACATGAAAATAAAACCTCAAAATGTTTTAAAGATTTTCACTATGCCTGTTATGTCAAAATTAAGAATAATCTGGTCAAATAGTTTTACTGTATATCTGACAACAATCTAGTGACTAATTTCAATTATAATTACGAAACAGTTCCTTCTCAAACTACATATATTGAAATAGACCATCTTAGCTTGGGAATACTTTTTTATTTTCACTTATATGTCAGAGAGCTTAACAGATTTGTCTAACTTAAGACTGTGTGGATCACAATAAACTGTGGAAAATTCTGAAAGAGATGGGAATACCAGACTACGTGACCTGCCTCTTGAGAAACCTATATGCATGTTAGGAAGCAACTGATAGAACTGGACGTGGAACAACAGACTGGTTCCAAATAGGAAAAGGAGTACACCAAGGATGTATATTGTCACCCTGCTTATTTAAATTATATGCAGAGTGAAATTCTGGGCTGGAAGAAGCACAGGCTGGAATCAGGATTGCCAGGAGAAATATCAATAACCTCCAATATGCAGATGACACCACCCTTATGGCAGAAAGTAAAGAGGAACTAAAAAGCCTCTTGAGGAAAGTGAAAGAGGAGAGTGAAAAAGTTGGCTTAAAGCTCAACATTCAGAAAATGAAGATTATGGTATCTGGTCCCATCATTTCATGGGAAATAGATGGGGAAACAGTGAAAACAGTGGCAGACTTTATTTTGGGGGGCTCCAAAATCACTGCAGATGTTAACTGCAGCCATGAAATTAAAAGACGCTTACTCCTTGGAAGGAAAGTTATGCCCAACCTAAATAGCATATTGAAAAGCAGAGACATTACTTTGCCAACAAAGGTCCGTCTAGTCAAGGCTATGGTTTTCCAGCAGTCTTGTATGGATTTGAGAGTTGGACTGTGAAGAAAGCTGAGTGCTGAAGAATTGATGGTTTTGAACTGTGGTGTTGGAGAAGACTCTTGAGAGTTCCTTGGACTGCAAGGAGATCCAACCAGTCCATTCTGAAGGAGATCAGTCCTGGGTGTTCTTTGGAAGGAATGATGCTAAAGCTGAAACTCCAGTACTTTGGCCACCTCATGTAAAGAGTTGATTCAATGGAAAAGACTCTGATGTTGGGAGGATTGGGGGCAGGAGGAGAAGGGGACGGCAGAGGATGAGATGGCTGGATGGCATCACTAACTCGATGCACATGAGTTTGAGTGAACTCCGGGAGTTGGTGATGGACAGGGAGGCCTGGCGTGGTTCGATTCATGGGGTCGCAAAGAGTCGGATATGACTGAGTGACTGAACTGAACTGAAGAAACTAAAAAAGGTTGGAGACTAGAGTAAAATTTAAAGGTTACACAAGTCCTGATTGTCTATATGCAGAGCTAATAATTAGTACACATACACCAGAACTGTCATATCCACATCTTATACCCAGTATTTCCTTTGGTTAGTTTACTACTACTTTGCTGCCATAAAGTTTATAATAATCTCACCCATTGTTCATTCAATGCTCTGTAATCAGATAAACAGAATCTCCTGGTTTCAATCTGCTAACTTTAGTCATCTCATTGATATGCACATTGATTAATATAGGTGACACACACGCTTACTCCTTGGAAGGAAAGTTACAACCAACCTAGATAGCATATTCAAAAGCAGAGACATGACTTTGCCAACAAAGTTTCGCCTAGTCAAGGCTATGGTCTTTCCTGTGGTCATGTATGGATGTGAGAGCTGGACTGTAAAGAAGGCTGAGTGCTGAAGAATTGATGCTTTTGAACTGTGGTGTTGGAGAAGACTCTTGAGAGTCCCTTGGACTGCAAGGAGATCCAACCGGTCCATTCTGAAGGAGATCAGCCCTGGGATTTCTTTGGAAGGAATGATGCTAAAGCTGAAATTCCAATATTTTGGCCACCTCATGCGAAGAGTTGACTCATTGGAGAAGACTCTGATGCTGGGAGGGATTGCGGGCAGGAGGAAAAGGGGATGACAGAGGATGAGATGGCTGGATGGCAACACTGACTTGATGGATGTGAGTCTGAGTGATCTTTGGGAGTTGGTGATGGACAGGGAGGCCTGGCATGGTGCGATTCATGGGGTCGTGAAGAGTCGGAGACTTCACAGTCACAACTGAGTGACTGATCTGATCTGATCTGACACAAGGTATATGAAGTAATTAAGTATTAAAAATATTAATTAATATGGGTGACACAGTATAATGAAAGGAAAAATTTATACTTGAAAACACTGGTCACATTCGATCATTAGTCTAAAGCAAGTTTTTGGTAAAATAATAACAACATTCATCCTAAGGATACTGCTGGACTGAAAAAAGCCGCTGACAGTACACTTAGTGTCAGCATTATATCATATGCATTTCCACAGTTGAGTTATGGAGAAACAATTGCTAAGCTTAGTATATATTCTTTATATATATATTATATATATATATTTATTTTTTTTTGTGGGGTCTGTGCTGGGTCTTCATTGCTACGTGTAGGCTTTCTCTACTTGCAGCGAGCAGGGGCTACTATTTGCAGTGCATGAGCTTCTCACTGCAGTAGATTCTCTTGTTGCAGAGCATTGGTTCTAGATCACCAGGACTCAGCACCTGTGGTATTGCACTCTTCTGTAACTCCTTATACTGCATTAGTTTGCATTATTCAATCTCCTTATCTCATTTCTTGTTGTTGTTTAATCACTAAGTTGTTTATCTTTTGAAACCTCATAGACTGTAGCATGCCAGACTCCTATGTCCAAGGGATTTCCAAGGCAAGAATACTGGAGTGGTTGACATTTCCTTCTCCAGGGCTTCTTGCTGAACTAGGGATCAAAAACTCATCTTCTGCTTGAAGGTAGACTTTTTTTTACCACTTACCCATCAAAGAGGCCTCCTCCCTATTTCTATAACCTCTAAATATCAGAAAGCCTAGAGTTCATCCCTTGGAGCTCTTGATTTTTTGTTTCACACTGATCACCTAGGATATTTAATAGGCATGTAAATAAATATAATCCAATATAAATTATTTATATTAACACCCAATGCTGTCCCTTCCACAAATTTCTCCACCTTCAGTTCAGTTCGGTGGCTCTGTCATGTCCAACTCTTTGAGAACCAATGAACCGCAGCACGCCAGGCCTCCCTGTCCATCAACAATTCCCAGAATTTACTTAAACATTTTTTAATTTAATAAAACTTATGTGTTGATTATCAAAGCAACATACACTAATTATAAAACATAAAAGTATGAAAATGAACTGCAGAATTTGACCACTAGAAAATTACTTCTGATATTTTGCTCCTTTCCCCCTTTTCTCTCACATACACACACATAGACACATACACACACATACCCTACATGAATAAAACTACGTAAATACATAGCTATATGTGGGTTATGTTATGAAATAACTGGAAGACAAGCTGACTTTTGAGACTTTGACTCTGAACATAAGCCCCTTAGAGGTGGTGGTTGTCCTGGAATAGGTTACCTTCTTCTTTCCAGCAAAACAGAAGCAAGTTAACGTTGCAGAAAATATTCACTAATGTAGAAGTTTGAGCAAGCTCTAGGAATTGGTGAAGGACAGGGAAGCCTGATGTGCTGCAGTCCATGGGGTCACAAAGAGTTGGACACAATTGACCAACTGAACTCAACGGAAATGAATGTAGACAGTCCAGTTTCCAAGAATGAAACTGACCTTGACCTCATATACATAATCAACAAGTGTATGTCAAAGACAATATATATTAAATTGAAAGAAACTAGACATATTTACACTCCCACAGTTTATAGGTGTCACAATTATCAAAGTGAGAATACACAGACTGTGTGAAAGTATACCCAAGCAAAAAACATCTAAAGACAAAAATCAATAAAATTACAAACTTATAAATCGATGAGAAATTAGAAGAAATAAGCTGAAAAACATTAAAAATTGAACATCTAGAAAATAAAAAACATAAAATTGTACAAAAATCACATTAGATAGATGAAACTACAGACTAGAAACAATTGAGAAAATGAAAGAATTAAAAGATAGAAACTATAGAAGAAAGAGTTCTAAAATTCCTTTGGTTGGAATCACAGAAGGGTTAAAATTTAGAAAACAGAATAGAGAAAATATTTAAAGAGACAGAGGCGATGGTGTGATCACTCACCTAGAGCCAGACATCCTGGAATGTGAAGTCAAGTGGCCTTAGGAATCATCACTACAAACAAAGCTAGTAGAGGTGATAGAATTCCAATTGAGCTATTTCAATTCCTAAAAGATGATGCTGTGAAAGTGCTGCACTCAATATGAAAGCAAATTTGGAAAATGCAGCAGTGGCCACAGGACTGGAAAAGGTCAGTATTCATTTCAATACCAAAGAAAGGCAATGCCAAAGAATGCTCAAACTACCACACAACTGCATTCATCTCACACACTAGTAAAATAATGCTCAAAATTCTCCAAGTCAGGCTTCAGCAATTCATGAACCATGAACTTCCAGATGTTCAAGCTGGTTTTAGAAAAGGCAGAGGAACCAGTGGTCAAATTGCCAACATCCACTGGATCATTGAAAAAGTAACAGTGACAAAAAAACATCTCTTTCTGCTTTATTGACTATGCCAAAGCCTTTTCCTGTGTGGATCTCGATAAACTATGGAAATTCTGAAAGAGATGGGAATACCAGACCACCTGACCTGCCTTTTGAGAAACCTGTATGCAGGTCAGGAAGCAACAGTTAGAATTGGACATGGAACAACACAATTGGTTCCACATAGGAAAAGGTGTGTGTCAAGGCTATATATTGTCACTGTGCTTATTTAACTTATATGCAGAGTACATCATGAGAAACATTGGGCTGGATGAAGCACAAGCTGGAATCAAGATTGCTGGGAGAAATATCAATAACCTAAGATATGCAGATGACAAACACCCTTATGGCATAAAGTGAAGAAGAAGTAAAGAGCCTTTTGATGAATGTGAAAGAGAAGAGTGAAAAAGTTGGCTTAAAACTCAACATTCAGAAAACTAAGATCATGGCACCTGGTCCCAGCACTTCAGGGCAAATAAAAAGGGAAACCATGGAAACAGTGGCTGACTTTATTTTCTGGGGACTCCAAAATCACTGCTGATGGTGACTGCAGCCATTAAATTAGAAGATGCTTACTATTTAGAAGGAAAGTTATGACCAACCTAGACAGCATATTAAAAAAACAGAGACATTATTTTGTCAAAAAAATTCCATCTGGTCAAGGCTATGGTTTTTCCAGTAGTCATGTATGGATGTGAGAGTTGGACTATAAAGATAGCTGAGTGCTGAAGAACTGATGGTTTTGAACTGTGGTGTTGGGGAAGACTCTTGAGAGTCCCTTGGACTGCAAGGAGATCCAACAAGTCCATCCTAAAGGAGATCAATCCTGGGTGTTCACTGGAAGGACTGATGTTGAAGCTGAAACTCCAATACTTTGGCCACCTCATGCGAAGAGTTGACTCATTGGAAAAGACCCTGATGCTGGGAAAGATTGAGGAGAGGAGGAGAAGGGGACAACAGAGGATGAGATGGTTGGATGGGATCACCAATTTAATGGACATAAGTTTGGGTAAACTCTGAGAGTTGGTGATGGACAAGGAGACCTGGCGTGCTGTAGTCCATGGGGTCGCAAGGAGTCAGGCACAACTGAGCGACTGAACTTACTGATAGTGGATCATATATTCCAAAAAGTCATTTAAAAAGGGGAGCAGGCTTCCAAGGTATGGACTATATTAATTGTCCCAAGAAAGTAAAGAAAAAGAAATCCAGACCAAACATTACATAGGGAAACTGTAACATTACCAAGAGTAAAGATGATGGTCACAGGAGCTGAAGACAAAAACAGAACTCAAAACAGGAACAAATTCTAGAATTACAACAAACTTCTCAACAGCAATATTCTACGTAGAAAACCCTAAAGATTCCACCAGAAAATTACTAGAACTGATCAATGAATATAGTAAAGTTGCAGGATATAAAATTAACACACAGAAATCCCTTGCATTCCTGTACACTAATAACGAGAAAATAGAGAAATTAAGGAAACAATTCCATTCACCATTGCAATGAAAACAATAAAATACTTAGGAATATATCTTCCTAAAGAATCTAAAGACCTATATATAGAAAACTATAAAACACTGGTGAAAGAAATCAAAGAGGACACTAATAGATGGAGAAATATACAATGTTCATGGATTGGTAGAATCAATATAGTGAAAATGAATATACTACCCAAAGCAATTTATAGATTCAATGCAATCCCCATCAAGCTACCAACGGTATTCTTCACAGAGCTAGAACAAATAATTTCTCAATTTGTATAGAAATACAAAAAACCTCGAATAGCCAAAGCTATCTTGAGAAAGAAGAACGGAACTGGAGGAATCAACCTGCCTGACTTCAGGCTCTACAACAAAGCCACAGTCATCAAGACAGTATGGTACTGGCACAAAGACAGAAATATAGATCAATGGAACAAAATAGAAAGCCCGGAGATAAATCCACGCACATATGGTCACCTTATCTTTGACAAAGGAGGCAAGAATATACAATGGATTAAAGACAATCTCTTTAACAAGTGGTGCTGGGAAAACTGGTCAACCACTTGTAAAAGAATGAAACTAGAACACTTTCTAACACCATACACAAAAATAAACTCAAAACAGATTAAAGAGCTAAATGTAAGACCAGAAACCATAAAACTCCTAGAGGAAAACATAGGCAAAACACTCTCTGACTTACATCACAGCAGGATCCACCATGACCCACCTCCCAGAATACTGGAAATAAAATCTAAAATGAACAAATGGGACCTAATCAAACTTAAAAGCTTCTGCACAACGAAGGAAACTATAAGCAAGGTGAAAAGACAGCCTTTAGAACGGGAGAAAATAATAGCAAATGAAGCAACTGACAAACAACTAATCTCAAAAATATACAAGCAACTTCTACAGCTCAATTCCAGAAAAATAAATGACCCAATCAAAAAATGGGACAAAGAACTAAATAGACATTTCTTCAAAGAAGACATACAGATGGCTAACAAACACATGAAAAGATGCTCAACATCACTCATTATCAGAGAAATGCAAATCAAAACCACTATGACATACCATTTCACGCCAATCAGAATGGCTGCTATCGAAAAGTCCACAAGCAATAAATCCTGGAGAGGGTGCGGAGAGAAGGGAACCCTCTTGCACTGTTGGTGGGAATGCAAACTGGTACAGCCACTATGGAGAACAGTCTGGAGATTCCTCAAAAAACTGGGAATAGAACTGCCTTATGATCCAGCAATACCACTGCTGGGCATATACACTGAGAAAACCAGAATTGAAAGAGACACGTGTACCCCAATGTTCATAGCAGCACTGTTTACAATAGCCAGAACGTGGAAGCAACCTAGATGTCCATCCACAGATGAATGGATAAGCAAGCTGTGGTACATATACACAATGGACTATTACTCAGCCATTAAAAAGAATACATTTGAATCAGTTCTAAGGAGGTGGATGGAACTGGAGCCTATTATACAGAGTGAAGTAAGCCAAAAACAAAAACACAAATACAGTATACTAACGCATATATATGGAATTTAGAAAGATGGTAAAAATAACCCTATTTACGAGACAGCAAAAGAGACACTGATGTATAGACCAGTATTTTGGACTCTGGGACCGGGAGAGGATGGGATGATTGGAGAGAATAACATTGAAATATGTATAATATTATATCTGAAATGTATTAATTGTTCAAACTAAATACTGTCATGTTAAAATTTGTTCATATTAGATGTTTGTAATGTTTCTGATAATCAATAAAAGATTCTTGATTAAAAAAAAAAGAAAAAAAAAGGAAAGACATTAGAACAGCATGTAGAAATTAACAAGGAAAAATAATGGTCAATTTAGAGTTTTATTATAAAATTATCAGTCAAGATTGAGAATAAAAGATATTTATTAGAACTAGAATCGGGATTTTATCACCAATACATCTTTATATTTGAACATCTAAAAGACATACTAAAGGATGTCCTTCAGGAAAATCAATGATTCCAGGCAGGTTGAAAAATTCGTAGGTAAGTCCAGAGAATAGTGTGTGTGTGTGTGTGTGTGTGTGTGTGTGTGTGTGTGTGTGTGCATTAAACAAAATGTGTTTAATATGTTGGGGTGAAAGAAAAGATAAACCTAAAATATTTCATAATAATGATACACTAGCTAGGAAAACGAAGATCATAACGGAAAAGCTCTTAATTGTCTTTCTTGTTTGGAAGAAAGGTGATCAAAATACTTTTTAATTTAAGACCTTACTAAGTTAAACATAGTTTATTGTGATCCACACAGTCAAAGGCTTTGGCATAGTCAATAAAGCAGAAATAGATGTTTTCTGGAACTCTCTTGCTTTTTCCATGATCCAGCGGATGTTGGCAATTTGATCTCTGGTTCCTCTGCCTTCTCTAAAACCAGCTTGAACATCAGGAAGTTCACGGTTCACATATTGCTGAAGCCTGGCTTGGAGAATTTTGAGCATTACTTTACTAGCGTGTGAGATGAGTGCAATTGTGCGGTAGTTTGAGCACTCCTTGGCATTGCCTTTCTTTGGGATTGGGATGAAAACTGACCTTTTCCAATCTGTGGCCACTGCTGAGTTTTCCAAATTTGCTGGCATATTGAGTGTAGCACTTTCACAGCATCATCATTCAGGACTTGGAATAGCTCCACTGGAATTCCATCACCTCCACTAGCTTTGTTCGTAGTGATGCTCTCTAAGGCCCATTTGACTTCACATTCCAAGATGTCTGGCTCTAGGTCAGTGATCACATCATCATGATTATCTGGGTCTTGAAGCTCTTTTTTGTACAGTTCTTCTGTGTACTCTTGCCACCTCTTCTTAATATCTTCTGCTTCTGTTAGGTCCACACCATCTCTGTCCTTTATTGAGCCCATCTTTGCATGAAATGTTCCTTTGGTATCTCTGATTTTCTTGAAGAGATCCCTAGTCTTTCCCATTCTGTTGTTTTCCTCTATTTCTTTGCATTGATCACTGAAGAAGGCTTACTTATCTCTTCTTGCTATTCTTTGGAACTCTGCATTTAAATGTTTATATCTTTCCTTTTCTCCTTTGCTTTTCGCTTCTCTTCTTTTCACAGCTATTTGTAAGGCCTCCCCAGAAAGCCATTTTGCTTTTTTGCATTTTTTTTCCATGGGGATGGTCTTGATCCCTGTCTCCTGTACAATGTCACGAACCTCATTCCATAGTTCATCAGGCACTCTATCTATCAGATCTAGGCCCTTAAATCTATTTCTCACTTCCACTGTATAATCATAAGGGATTTGATTTAGGTCATACCTGAATGGTCTAGTAGTTTTCTCTACTTTCTTCAATTTCAGTCTGAATTTGGCAATAAGGAGTTCATGGTCCGAGCCACAGTCAGCTCCTGGTCTTGTTTTTGCTGATTGTATAGAGCTTCTCCATCTTTGGCTGCAAAGAATATAATCGATCTGATTTCGGTGTTGACCATCTGGTGATGTCCATGTATAGAGTCTTCTCTTGTGTTGTTGGAAGAGGGTATTTGCTATGGATCACAATAAACTATGGAAAATTCTGAAAGAAATGGGAATACCAGACCACCTGATCTGCCTCTTAAGAAATCTGTATGCAGGTCAGGAAGCAACAGTTAGAACTGGTCATGGAACAACAGACTGGTTCCAAATAGGAAAAGGAGTACGTCAAGGCTGCATATTGTCACCATGTTTATTTAACTTATATGCAGAGTACATCATGAGAAATGCTGGACTGAAAGAAACACAAGAAATATCAATAACCTCAGATATGCAGATGACACGACTCTTATGGTAGAAAGTGAAGAGGGGCTAAAAAAGCCTCTTGATGAAAGTGAAAGTGGAGAGTGAAAAGGTTGGATTAAAGCTCAACATTCAGAAAACGAAGATCATGGCATCTGGTCCCATCACTGCATGGGAAATAGATGGGGAAACAGTGGAAACAGTGTCAGACTTTGTTTTTCTGGGCTCCAAAATCACTGCAGATGGTGACTGCAGCCATGAAATTAAAAGACGCTTACTCCTTGGAAGGAAAGTTATGACCAACCTAGATAGCATATTCAAAAGCAGAGACATTACTTTGCCAACAAAGGTTCGCTTAGTCAAGTCTATGGTCTTTCCTGTGGTCATGTATGGATGTGAGAGCTGGACTGTGAAGAAGGCTGAGCCCCGAAGAATTGATGCTTTTGAACTGTGGTGTTGGAGAAGACTCTTGAGAGTCCCTTGGACTGCAAGAAGATCCAACCAGTCCATTCTGAAGGAGATCAATCCTGGAATTTCTTTAGAAGGAATGATGCTGAAGCTGAAACTCCAGTATTTTGGCCACCTCATGCGAAGAGTTGACTCATTGGAGAAGACTCTGATGCTGGGAGGGATTGAGGGCAGGAGGAGAAGGGGACGACAGAGGATGAGATGGCTGGATGGCATCACTGACTCGATGGATGCGAGTCTCAGTGACCTCCGGGAGCTGGTGATGGACAGGGAGGCCTGGCGTGCTGCGGTTCATGGGGTCGCAAAGAGTCGGACACGACTGAGCGACTGATCTGATCTGAAGTTAAACATGTGTGGTAATACATAATAGTGCATAAACTCTGAAAAGTGGTAGAGAGAAAAACCATGATGTAAGTGCCTAATTAGTTTATTGATACTAACCTTGATTCATATTATTAGAACAACCTCTGACTTTTCCCCTACTTTATAATATTCCACATATGAAGGTATAAGAATAAATTTATTGCCTATAGTAAATTTTTTCTACTAGTTTATAATTTATGGTATAACTTGTATATATATATACATATATATGTAAGCTTATATGAATATATATACACATATATAATAAAGTATGAAATGACAGTTTATATTAAGAAGAGATCTGTATGAGAAAACTTACTCTTTTGTTTCTTTTTCCTTTTCTGTCTATTCCCTTCCTATTTTCCTTTCGTCCTCTCATTCCTTCTCTACCCTTCCTTTCCTTTTGTGTCTTCTTTTGTGTTTTATCCTTTTTTTATTTAGGGCAGTGGTAAAGAAAAAATATTTTATTATTATAGAAATTTTCTAGTGCAGGATTTTGTGGGATTGTATTCCCTATTTAATTACGAGTGTTTAATTCTTTAGGTACCCATTATTATTCTGGGTTGATTTCCAAAGCTGATCCTGAAAGTAAGTAAATTAAGTAAGTGAGATAGCCAACTAAAGGAGAATGGATAAAATGTGAACAATATTACAATGACATCTATAGAGTATTTCAAATTAATGTACTAGAAAGATATCAAGTATAAAGTTTTCCAACCATAAAGTTGAGGGAAAACTGATATTAAACCTGCCAGATATATAGGAAAATTCATCTACAGAAAAACTGTCAAAGTAGACAGAATAATGCCACTGAATTCAGGTGATGGCAACATGTGACGAATGAAGGAGACAGCATCAAGGTGCCAGCAGATTTCATATCTGGTGAGAGTCTGCTTCCTACCTCAGAGAAAATGCCATTGTTTCAGTGACCTCACATGGCCACGACAGAGATCACTACTCTCCTGTCTCTTCAGGAATCTTATTCATGGGGGCTTCATCTTCATTACCTCGTTACCCCCCAAAGGTCCCACTCCCAAATACCATCACATTGGGGTATATGTGCCTTAACGTAAGAATTGCAGGAGAAACAAGCATTGAGTTCCCAGCCTATTATTACTCACATGTTATAGAGGGCAAAAGTGAAACACCAAGATGTCAAGTAATTTTTAATTTTCTCAAGGACACTCAGTTGTCACTTCTTAGTGTATCTCCAAATACCACATTATACTGCTTCCCACTGAAGTATATGTGATTCTGAAATCCATGTTTTCTCTTGTATTTTTTGTTAAGCTATATTCTGATCCATTTATCTATATATTATTCCTATTCCATGGTAATCTGACAGTGTCTTAATTTCTACACCATTGTTAATATTACAACTTGGTAACTCATGTTTATAGAGTACATTTTAGAACATTTAAAATTGTTTGCTCTTAAAGTATCCATATAAATTTTAGAAGTACTAGGTTGATTTGGATTTTTAAATTATATGAACAAATGAGATGAATGAAATTCATAAATACTATTTAACATAGGCCATAGCACTTAGCAAAACACTTTATAAATTAAACTATTGAATATAAAGGTTGTGTTTAATTAACAAGGCACTACAAATGAGAACATTAGGTGTCAGTGCTGAAAAAACTGAAAAACATAATCATTTATCAAAATTAACTTTAGTTCTCTTTTGTATAATTGTAGGTTTTTTAGTTCTATATATATATGATGTTAATACTCGGAAAAATGATTTACTTTTTAATAATTTAAAAGTTAATCTTATACTGTGCTTAATTGTAATTAAATATGAAATTATACCTATAAAGAAAAATAACTTTATTCCTTAATATATATGTTTAAAAGTAGTTAAAACTTATTGCACAATATTTAAACCCTAGGCCAGCTTCATGCCCTCCTAGACTACAGCCTATCCAGTATTTTAGGATGTGTTCTATTGTGAGCTGTCTAGGAAATGTACACAAAGAGATGCACACATACACCTGAATATGCATATGAAGGTCGTTGTTTAGTCCCTAAGTCATATCAGATTCTTTTGTGACCCTATGGACTGTTTGTGACCCTATGGACTGTTTGTCTAGTCAAGGCTATGGTCTTTCCTGTGGTCATGTATGGATGTGAGAGCTGGACTGTGAAGAAGGCTGAGTGCCGAAGAATTGATGCTTTTGAACTGTGGTGTTGGAGAAGACTCTTGAGAGTCCCTTGGACTGCAAGGAGATCCAACCGGTCCATTCTGAAGGAGATCAGCCCTGGGATTTCTTTGGAAGGAATGATGCTGAAGCTGAAACTCCAGTATTTTGGCCACGTCATGCGAAGAGTTGACTCATTGGAGAAGACTCTGATGCTGGGAGGGATTGGGGGCAGGAGGAGAAGGGGATGACAGAGGATGAGATGGCTGGATGGCATCACTGACTCGATGGATGTGAGTCTGAGTGATCTCTGGGAGTTGGTGATGGACAGGGAGGCCTTGCGTGCTGCGATTTATGGGGTCGCAAAGAGTCGAACACGACTGAGTGACTGATCTGATCTGATCTGATCTGATGGACTGTAGCCCACTGGGCTCCTCTGTCTATGAGATTTCTAATACTGGAGTGGGTTGTCATTTCATTCTCCAGAAAATCTTCCTGGCCCAGGAAATGAACTTGCATCTTCTGCTTAGCAGGCCAATTCTTTAATACTGAGTCACCAGGGAAGCCCATGCATGTGAATATGCACACATAAATGTATGTGTATAATACAAAGCAACAGATATTTACAGTGCTATACCTTTCTTTTTTTCTATTGTAGTTAAATATGAAGAGTTGAGATATGCAATCTGCAAGAAAACAAAACTCATCAGGCTCATCATTTATGTGGAGGCTTTGAGATTGGTGTCTGGTTTTCTACAAGAACAAGTAGGCAATCTTCCTACCATAACATTCTTAGTCAAGAGAAAATAAAGTTTATTTGCATATTACTATGCACATAATTTGGAATCTGAATATGCAAATTGGGCATCCCACATTCTGGTCTTGCTTCTGAGTTTTCTACAGCTTAATTGCCCTGAACAATTTTAAAAGGTTGGAAAGATTAGAAGCTTCTTATACACTCAACAAACAAATAAACAATAAAATTTGCCTATAAGTGTATAATAAGGCATGATTTCATCAGGTAAAATACATTACCATATGTAAAATAGACAGACAGTGGGAATTTGCTGTATGACTCAGGAAATTCAAACAGGGGCTCTGAGGCAACCTAGAGGGGTTGGATATGGTGGGAAGTTCCAAGAGGGAGGGGGCATATGTATATCTATGGCTGATTTATGTTGATGAATGGCAGAAACCAACCCAATATTGTGAAACAATTCTCCTTCAATTAAAAATACTTGAACTGAGAAATCCCAGATGTACATGCTGGATTTAGAAAAGGCAGAGAAACCAGAGATGTAATTGCCAACATCTGCTGGATCATAGAAGAAGCAAGGGAATTACAGAAAAGTATCTACTTCTGCTTCACTGACTACATTAAAGCCTTTGACTCTGTGGATCACAAAAACTGGAAAATTCTTCAAGAGATGGGAATACCAGACCACCTGACTTGCCTTCTAAGAAATGTGTATGCAGGTCAAGAAATAACAGTTAGAATCAGACATGGAACAACAGACTGGTTTCAAATTGGGAAAGGAGTATGACAAGGCTCTATATTGTCACCCTGCTTATTTAACTTATATGCAGAGGACATCATATGAAATGCCGGGCTGAATGAAGTACAAGCTAGAATCAAGACTGCTGGGAGAAATATCAATAACCTTAGATATGCAGATATCACCCTTATGGCAGAAAGTGAAGAGGAACTAAAGGGCCTCTTGATGAAAGTGAAAGCAGAGTGTGAAAAAGCTGACTTAAAACTCAACATTCAGAAAACTAAGATCACAGAATCTGGTCCCATCACTTCATGGTAAAGAGATGGGGAAGTAATGGAAACAGTAATAGACTTTATTTTCTTAGGCTCCAAAATCAGATATGACTAAGTGACTGAACATCAAATTAAAAAAAAACAAAAACTTAAAGCCTGAATTAAGTGAATAGGAAAACATTCAAGGTGCATCCTTTTTATCATCCTCAATTATTATGGGGAATAACTGTACTTTTTTCTTCCTTTATTTCACCTTCTACCATATGCATAAGATTATAATTATTAAGTTCATAATTATATGACTATATTGCATAACTGAAGGCTATCAAATAATTTAAGCCTCAGGAAAACATTTCAAGTATTTCATACTCAAGTTGAAAGTAGATTTATAAATAGTAACTTTGTTTGAAAAAAGGGCAAGAAATCAAATAACTGATAAAAGAGGCTAAATTGTGTACCCTCAAGTTCATATGTGAAAGTCATAACTCCCAGAATTTCTAAATTATACTGGATTTGGAGATGGGACCTAAGTTACAGTGAGGCCAGTATCAGATCAGATCAGACCTGTCATGTCCGACTCTAGTGGGCTTTAATTCAATCTGATTAGTGTTCTCATAAGAATAGGAAATTTGGACACACAAAGACACACCAGAGGTCCGTGCACATCAGATCAGATCAGATCAGATCAGTCGCTCAGTCGTGTCCGACTCCCTGCGACCCCATGAACCGCAACACGCCAGGCCTCCCTGTCCATCACCAACTCCCGGAGGTCACTCAGACTCACATCCATCGAGTCAGTGATGCCTTCCAGCCATCTCATCCTCCGCCGTCCCCTTCTCCTCCTGCCCGCAATCCCTCCCAGCATCAGAGTCTTCTCCAATGAATTAACTCTTCGCATGAGGTGGCCAAAATACTGGAGTTTTAGCTTTAGCATCATTCCTTCCAAAGAAATCCCGTGCACATAGAGGAAAGATAATGTGAAGACATAGCATGAAACTGAGCATCTGCAAGCCAAGGAGAGAAGTCTCAGAAGAAACCAAACTGCAGACACCTTGATTTTGGACTCCCAGTCTTCAGAACTGTGGGGGACAATGGTGTTATCTATCCAGTCTATGTTATTTGTGTGGTAGCCTTAGCAAACTAACATTGAAGTATATTTTTATTATTTAAATAAAAAGTGATAGGTGTAAGTAGAGGCAAGAGAAGAGCATGGAAAAATTTCTGTGGGAGATTAGAAAAGGCACCTTTCAGGAAGTTGAATTTTAGTTACCATTTAAAAAATGTAGTTAGTTCATTTCCAAATAAATTTATTTCAGCATTAAATGGCTATCCTGCAGCACTAAATAATCATTACAAAATTCCTGACAATATAAAACATATATAACTTTTTTGTAAGTCAGTATTTCCATGCATTTAAGTGAGTTTTTAAAATGTAAATAATCTCAGAACTATCTCAAGACAATAGTCTAATTGTATTTAGGATTCAGCAGTTGGTAGTTTTGGATAATAAGTTTAGTATAATAAAAAACAAAACTTGAAATAACAAATTGGTCACACAAATTTGTGGGTCTAATATTAGAGAATCTGGAAAAAGTAGCTGTAAATTTATAATTCTTTTAGATGTATTAGCTGCAATAGAAAGCAGGATAGGTAATTTCAGAAGCTACCAACTTCATTCCCATGAAATGCTCAGAATAAAATTAATGTATTCTAGCCATAGACTATAAGACTGAGAAAATAAACATGAACAATATGTAAGCTTTGATCCACATGCTCAAATCTTAGATAAATATTTTGAATCCATAAACACGACACAGCATTTTATCTTTAGAAATTTGAGATTAGAGTAAAATATTCTATTTTTTGAAACTTTAGTATAATTATCTGCATATGAGTAAACTTTCGATGAATATATTTCAAAACAGAAAGAATGAAAAACAGAAACACTGAATCAATTGTTTAACGGCTGTTTGGTCCAAGAATATTCTCAGTGTTGGAGAAATTACCAACAAAGCTCAATAAATTACAGTATAAAAGACATACTAAAAGCCCAGTAATACAATATGAGGAACAAAATTCTGTGGGAGATTAGAAAAGAAATCTTATAAGAAATTGAATTTTAGCTGCTATTTGAAGGATGGATATTTCCAAATGTCTGAGGTGAAACTTCCAGAAAATCTTCTAGTTTTAGGGGACAATATAAATAATTATACATAGACATCTAAGAATATTTGATTTATGTCATCAATAGATCATGGAAAACTTGCCCGCATATCTCTACATACCTAAAATGCAGATTAGATATAGATATGCATACGGATAAGGTCTTTCCAAATGGCTCAGTGGTAAAGAATCTGCCTGTCAATGCAGGAGATACAGGAGATATGGGTTTGATCCTTGGGTTAGGAAGATCCCCTGGAGAAGGAAATGGCAACACACTCCAGTTTTCTTGCCTGGAAAATCTCATGGACAAAGGAGACTGGCAGGCTACAGTCCATGGGGTCACAAAAGAGTCCGATAGGACTGAGTGACTGAGCAAGCACACATGGATAAAGATATGAATATAGATACGGTTATGGATACAGATACAGCACATAACCATAAAACTATAATATGGAACATGTGTTATTCTCTTTTCTTCTCCAGGTGGGGAGCATGTACGGTCTAAGATATCCCACCAGGGATTGAACCAGTGTCCGCTGCAGTGGAAGCATGGTCTCAACCACTGGACCACCAGGGAAATCCCTGTCATTCTCTTCTTTGCCCTATTCCTCAAAGTTTGTGACTTTAACCTACTCCAAGAAGCATTAATTTTATTAGCCTAAACTTCAGGCCTTATACATCTTTTTAAAAGAAACTAGAATTAAGTATGAGCATGTATTAAAGAAATGAAGCAAATAATCAGAGTTTTAAGAACTTGATATATTAAGGCAGAGAAGAAATTATTTAAGTGGTTACAGGTGGAGGTTAGAAAATGTTTGTAAGGGTTCTTTCTTGATAAGTCCAAAAATCTGATTAGAGGTTGCATATGTAAAATAAGGAACTGACATTAGAAACTTTTCAGAAGGAAGAGCCCACAGAACTAACCATCTTCTTCAATGTGAGAACAAAGCAAACTTTAGAGGTATGAGTCTGGATAATGAAAAGAAAGGAACTGCTACTAACAAGTAAAAAAGTCCCTGATTAGGCAGTTATAACTGTTGGTAGAGAGACTGCATTCATGCTTTTAAGTCATATAGATTCTGTATTATTAGCAAATTATGAAGCTGATCCAGCATATGAAATAAATTCAAGAAACTCTGATTTTAATATATATTCCTTTTGTTTGACTTATACAAATAATCTCCTTATTCAACTATTTCTCTTCACCTTAATAACTACCCCCGCCGGCTGCGTCACGCACTAAGAGCGCGGCCGAGAGGAGCTACCCCATGACCGAGGAAGGACAACGGTGAGGGCCAGCGCACTAAGCACGGCGGAGAAGAGCTACCCCACGACCGAGGTCAGGAAGGGCGGCGGTGAGGAGAGACCCCTCGTCCAAGGTAAGGTGCGATGGCTGTGCTTCGCTGGCCGGGAGCAGCCAGGGAGCAGCCGGGACGAGATACCCCACGCCCAAGGTAAGAGAAACCCAAGTAAGACAGTAGGTCTTGAAAGAGGGCATCAGAGGGCAAATACACTAAAACCATTCTCACAGATAACTAGTCAATCTAATCACACAAGGACCAAACCCTTGTCTAACTCAATGAGATTAAGCCATGCCCAGGGGGCAACCTGGGATGGGTGGGTCATGGTGGAGAGATATGACAGGGTGTGGTCCGCTGGAGAAGGGAATGGCAAACCACTTCAGTATTCGTGCCTTGAGAACCCCATGAACAGTATGAAAAGACAAAATGATAGGATACTGAAAGAGAAGCTCCCCAGGTCGGTAGGGGCCCAATATGCTACTGGAGTTCAGTGGAGAAATAACTCCAGAAAGAATGTAAGGATGGAGCCAAAACGAAAAGAATACCCAGCTGTGCGTGTGTCTGGTGATAGAAGCAAAGTCCGATGCTGTAAAGAGGAATATTGCATAGGAACCTGGAATGTCAGGTCCATGAATCAAGGCAAATTGGAAGTGGTCAAACAAGAGATGGCAAGAGTGAATGTCGACATTCTAGGAATCAGTGAACTAAAATGGACTGGCATGGGTGAATTTAACTCAGAGGACCATTATATCTACTGCTGTGGGCAGGAATCCCTCAGAAGAAATGGAGTGGCCATCATAGTCAACAAAAGAGTCCGAAATGCAGTACTTGGATGCAATCTCAAAAATGACAGAATGATTTCTGTTCGTTTCCAAGGCAAACCATTCAATGTCACAGTAATCCAAATCTATGCCCCAACCAGTAATGCCAAAGAAGATGAAGTTGAAAGGTTCTATGAAGACCTACAAGACCTTTTAGAACTAACATCCAAAAAAGATGTCCTTTTCATTATAGGGGACTGGAATGCAAAAGTAGGAAGTCAAGAAACACCTGGAGTAACAGGTAAATTTGGCCTTGGAACACGGAATGAAGCAGGGCAAAGACTAATAGAGTTTTGCCAAGAAAATGCACTGGTCATAGCAAATACCCTCTTCCAACAACACAAGAGAAGACTCTATACATGGACATCACCAGATGGTCAACACCGAAATCAGATCGATTATATTCTTTGCAGCCAAAGATGGAGAAGCTCTATACAATCAGCAAAAACAAGACCAGGAGCTGACTGTGGCTCGGACCATGAACTCCTTATTGCCAAATTCAGACTGAAATTGAAGAAAGTAGAGAAAACTACTAGACCATTCAGGTATGACCTAAATCAAATCCCTTATGAGTATACAGTGGAAGTGAGAAATAGATTTAAGGGCCTAGATCTGATAGATAGAGTGCCTGATGAACTATGGAATGAGGTTCGTGACATTGTACAGGAGACAGGCATCAAGACCATCCCCATGGAAAGGAAATGCAAAAAAGCAAAATGGCTGTCTGGGGAGGCCTTACAAATAGCTGTGAAAAGAAGAGAAGCAAAAAGCAAAGGAGAAAAGGAAAGATATAAACATCTAAATGCAGAGTTCCAAAGAATAGCAAGAAGAGATAAGAAAGCCTTCTTCAGTGATCAATGCAAAGAAATAGAGGAAAACAACAGAATGGGAAAGACTAGGGATCTCTTCAAGAAAATCAGAGATACCAAAGGAACATTTCATGCAAAGATGGGCACGATAAAGGACAGAGATGGTGTGGACCTAACAGAGGCAGAAGATATTAAGAAGAGGTGGCAAGAATACACAGAAGAACTGTACAAAAAAGAGCTTCAAGACCTAGACAATCATGATGATGTGATCACTGACCTAGAGCCAGACATCTTGGAATGTGAAGTCAAATGGGCCTTAGAAAGCATCACTATGAACAAAGCTAGTGGAGGTGATGGAATTCCAGTGGAACTATTCCAAGTCCTGAATGATGATGCTGTGAAAGTGCTACACTCAATATGCCAGCAAATTTGGAAAACTCAGCAGTGGCCACAAGATTGGAAAAGGTCAGTTTTCATCCCAATCCCAAAGAAAGGCAATGCCAAGGAGTGCTCAAACTACCGCACAATTGCACTCATCTCACACGCTAGTAAAGTAATGCTCAAAATTCTCCAAGCCAGGCTTCAGCAATATGTGAACCGTGAACTTCCTGATGTTCAAGCTGGTTTTAGAAAAGGCAGAGGAACCAGAGATCAAATTGCCAACATCCGCTGGATCATGGAAAAAGCAAGAGAGTTCCCAGAAAAACATCTATTTCTGCTTTATTGACTATGTCAAAGCCTTTGACTGTGTGGATCACAATAAACTGTGGAAAATTCTGAAGGAGATGGGAATACCAGACCACCTGATCTGCCTCTTAAGAAATCTGTATGCAGGTCAGGAAGCAACAGTTAGAACTGGTCATGGAACAACAGACTGGTTCCAAATAGGAAAAGGAGTACGTCAAGGCTGCATATTGTCACCATGTTTATTTAACTTATATGCAGAGTACATCATGAGAAATGCTGGACTGGAAGAAACACAAGTTGGAATCAAGATTGCCGGGAGAAATATCAATAACCTCAGATATGCAGACGACACCACTCTTATGGCAGAAAGTGAAGAGGGGCTAAAAAGCCTCTTGATGAAAGTGAAAGTGGAGAGTGAAAAGGTTGGCTTAAAGCTCAACATTCAGAAAACGAAGATCATGGCATCTGGTCCCATCACTGCATGGGAAATAGATGGGGAAACAGTGGAAACAGTGTCAGAATTTGTTTTTCTGGGCTCCAAAATCACTGCAGATGGTGACTGCAGCCATGAAATTAAAAGACGCTTACTCCTTGGAAGGAAAGTTATGACCAACCTAGATAGCATATTCAAAAGCAGAGACGTTACTTTACCAACAAAGGTTCGCCTAGTCAAGGCTATGGTCTTTCCTGTGGTCATGTATGGATGTGAGAGCTGGACTGTGAAGAAGGCTGAGCGCCGAAGAATTGATGCTTTTGAACTGTGGTGTTGGAGAAGACTCTTGAGAGTCCCTTGGACTGCAAGAAGATCCAACCAGTCCATTCTGAAGGAGATCAATCCTGGAATTTCTTTGGAAGGAATGATGCTAAAGCTGAAACTCCAGTATTTTGGCCACCTCATGCGAAGAGTTGACTCATTGGAGAAGACTCTGTTGCCGGGAGGGATTGAGGGCAGGAGGAGAAGGGGGCGACAGAGGATGAGATGGCTGGATGGCATCACTGACTCGATGGATGCGAGTCTGAGTGACCTCCGGGAGCTGGTGATGGACAGGGAGGCCTGGCGTGCTGCAATTCATGGGGTTGCAAAGAGTCGGACACTACTGAGCGACTGATCTGATCTGATCTTAATAACTACAACCCTGGATACTAGTCACCATGAAATCTCTCTGGGATCACAGTATAGACATCCTCTTATACCTGCTTTTACCTTTGCCTATACGTGTGTGCGTGCTACAGCACTTCAGTTCAGT